>JASDQU010103239.1:76913-129027 GCA_032191745.1 Picea mariana | reverse complement strand
CAAACACTTGCCACAACTCTTATTAATATTTTTATTTTGTTTTTCTTTTGTAGATATATGAGCGGGGTGACGCTGAAAATTTTGATATTTTAACATATTTTTTTAGACCTCATCAGAATTTTTAGCACTGTCCTTTATTCAGTTCCAGAGATGTTTTAAAAACAACTTACTATGATAGGGAGACATCCTTTTGATTCATTCCTTTATGGAAAAGGGATAGCGTAAAAAGATAATAGATGATCATGACAAACTTTGCTCAGAGATTGAAATTAGTAAACTTCTTTCAAACAACAAAATTTTCCAACATAAATATCAGTTTTAGAAATATATCACTGATGATCGTACAATCTTTCAGAAGTTATTTCAGTGAAGAAATTTTTCTATGGTCTTGGTCTGAATGGCTCAGTGCACAGGTATGCATATCTTTCAAAAAACACAAAAAACTGATCAATCCAAATCAAAACGAAAATAAAAACAAACGAAAAATAAAAGCAAAAGGAAATATTTACATAATATACAAGGGTTATAATCAAGGGAAGTATCTTTTCAGGGCTTGGCCATTCACCGGATAGGTGTCAAGCTGCCCTTCAAGATTCTGCAATTGAAAGGAACTAGGACCCAACTTTTCAGCAATCAAAAATGGCCCAAGCCATAAATTTTGAAACTTGGTGTGCTCACCCTTTCCTTCGTGTGGTTTGTCCCACTTTAAGACGAGATCGCCTACTTCAAAATTCCTATCAAAAGAATAATTAGAATCGAACCAGATTTTAATCAGTTGTTGATGTTGTTCTAACTTACACTTAGCTTGGGTTCTTACTTCTTCTAACTTCATCAAAGTGTTAATACGGCTTTCTAAAGGGGGACAATCTTCTTCTTGGACTTTTTGTGACAATTGAATCGAAGGAAGAAGAATGTGAGGTGGCAGAATGGCTTCTTTTCCATAAACGAGAAAAAAGGGGGAATTACCTATAGCGGCTTGGGTGTTACCCTATCAGCCCATAGTGCATTTAGCAGTGCATTGTGCAAGTTCTTGTGATTATCAGCCATGGTTCTCTTGATAATTTTGATCAAGTTCTTGTTTGTTGATTCTGCTAATCCATTGCCCTGGGGATAGTAACTAGCAGAATACTTCAGTTTTATTCCTTTCTCCAAAGCGAAATCACTCATCTCAAGAGAAGAAAAGTATGAAGTGTTATCAAAGACTAGACAATCAGGGATACCGAAACAAGTAATGATATTCGAGTTTAGAAAAGCTATCACCTGACTTGTGTTAACGGTTCTTAGCGTGGCGTCTTCAGACCATCGAGTAAAATAATCAGTGGTTGTCACAATATACTTGTGTTGTTGTGAGGATGGAGGGTTAATAGGACCTATGATATCAAGGCCCCATTGCTGGAAAGGAGAATCAATAGAAATGGGTTGCAAGGGGAAGGCTGGTTTTTGCAATCGCCCTGATGCTTTCTGACAAATGACACATTTACGGCACAAGACATGGGTGTCCCTAAAAAGCGTGGGCCAGTAGTAACCGACTCTTAAAACCTTATGAGTAGTGGTGTCACCACCGAAGTGACCACCAACTTCTCCTGCATGCAACTCAAGCAAGACTTTTTCTGCTTCGTCTTTTTCAAGACAACGCATCAGTACGTCGTCAAAATTCTGACGAAACAGTATACCGTTAACTAGATGAAAGGAGGCGGACTTTAGTCTCAACGCTCTTCTTTTAGTGGGGTCAAGGTGACAGGGTGCTGATCCATGTTCAAGACAGTATCTAATATCATCGTACCAAGGACTTACGAGGTTTTGCGTGCAACAAATCAAACTTTGATCGCATTGTTCTAGGTTTGACGTATCACTATCTTCTTGTTGTCCAGTTTCTGAATCAACTACCAACTTACACAGCCCTTGGCCTCTTACAATATGTGTTGGGGTGATTTCTAAGTCATACTCCTGCAAGGAGGTGACCCAGTTGGCTCTCTTCTCTCCTAAATCCTTTTGCACTAACAAGTTCCTTATGGCAGGGTAGGGGACAATGACCTTCGTCCTTGACTTCAAAAGATAGGACCGAAAATGCTTAACTACTTTGAAAACAGCGTAGGCTTGCCGATCGACCGCTGGGTAGTTGATTTTAGCACCTTTGAAAGCAGAGCTCATAAAGGTGATGGGTACTTTTTTGTTCTCGAAATTCTTCTGAGTTAGGACTGCAGCATAGGAACGATCAAAGGCAAAAGTATAGAGTGTAAATTCTTGAGAGAAATCAGGGCTCATGAGAGATGGAGTTTCTATTATGGCCTTCTTTATAGCATTGAAAGCTTGGTTTTCTGTGGGTCCCCATTGATATGGGGTGTCTTTCTTAATCATATTCTGAAGAGGCCTGACCATTTTAGAGAAGCTGGGGACAAATCTTCTCACGAAATTAATCTGGCCTAGGAAAGACTGCATGGATTTTTTGGAGGTAGGTGGGGGGATTTTAGTGATGACTTGAGTCCTCTAGGGGTCAATAACCATTCCATCACTAGACACAATGAATCCTAGTAATTTACCCTGTTCTACTACAAAGATGGACTTCTTGGGGTTCAAGGAGATGCCGTATTTATGACATCGTAGCAGAATGGCTCGTAAGTGAGCTAGATGATCATCTTTGTTTTTAGAATAAACGGTCACATCATCTAAGTAGACTACTACAGAGTGATTGATTAAGCCTCTAAAAGCAATGTCCATTGCTCTTTGAAAGGTAGCACCAGAATTAATCAATCCAAAGGGCATTTTGCGATAAGCATAAGTGCCCCACGGGGTACGGAAGGTAGTTTTTAGTTGGTCTGGCGGAGACATCAAGACTTGGTTGTATCCAGAGAAACCATTCAGTAAGGATAGCCTCTTGGAACCAGATACTTGTTGAAGGATATGTTCCATGGGCGGGACAGGATAATTATCTTTGTCAGACGCTTTGTTGAGGTTTCGAAAATCGACACAAAGTCGAATTTCCCTGTTTTTCTTCCGAACTGGGATGAGGTTGGATACCCATTGAGTGTGTCTAATAGGAAAAATTATTTTAGCACTTAGGAGTTTATTCAATTATTTTTGTACGGTCAGTTCTAGTTTAGGATGCATTTTCCTTAGTTTCTGTTGGAAGGGTAAAGTTTGGGGCTTCATCAGGATGACATGCTGTATAATATTAGGATCGAACGTTTTAAGATCATCGTAAATCCATGCAAAGACATCCTTGAATTCTTTAAATAATTTAACAAAAGCAGCTTTTTCTTGTCTAGAACATCCCAAGCCTAAGTTGATACACTGAGGGTTGTTGCTAGTCCCTAAATTGACTTTTTCATAAGACAATGAGGAACTATTGGTTTTGCAATTGACCATCTTTTTAAATTTATCTTCAAAATCATAAAACTTTTCTAATCTAACAACATATTTGGGTATGAAATTTACCATATCCAATATAGCTTTAGGAGATTTCGGATTAGGTATTACCGTAAAGTCGTGCAAATTGTCATTGTGCATTTGTTCATCTATCACTGCGCCTTGAAAGGTTTCTTCCATGTGCAGAAAGTTAATGATCTACTGATCATCGTAAAATACTCTCCAGTTTGTGATATTGTTAGGAACAGATGGTCGAAACAATAGCTCCACGGAGAATGCATTTGAGGATAAGCCTTCTGCAGGAAGAATTTTAGAGGCAACATTAGCTAGTAGATCTGCTTCAACATTATTTAATCTAGGAATGGAATTTATATTAAAAGCAGAAAATTTGTTCATTAAACTCCATACCTCATACTGGTAACATTTGAGATGCGGGGAAAGATAGTGTATAGAATCTCTTACTTGCCTAACCACTATTTTAGAGTCACCAAATACAACCAGATTTTGAATGTGCATGTCCAAGGCTTTTCTAAGACCTTGCAGTAAAGCCTCATATTCTGCGGTATTGTTAGTAATTCAAATTCTAGTCTACAAGCCAATAATGTCTTGTTACCTACCGGATCGATAATGATGCAGCCTGCACCAACTCCTTCTTTAGACTTGGAACCGTCGAAATATAGAGACCAAATTTGATTTCCATCGGGCTCATGAGACTGTTTCATAGAAGCTGTTGGTTGCATATATGCTATGATCTCGGATTGTTGTTCAGGATTGTTGATAGGTGAAACTTCAGCCATGAAATTTCCAAAGAAGGTGTCCATCCTTTGGACTTCAGGTGAATCAGCAGGAGGTGTGTATGGTTCATTGGGGTCATTCAGGTCTGTGACTGTGAACTTGAGGTAACGCTCACGATTCACTCTGATCTTGTTGGGCTTACCATTCTCTGGAAGCCATAAGTGAGACCAGTCCGTCGCGAAGTAACCATGTAGTTGCTCCGACCAGTCCCTGCTAAAAAATAGACCATACACTTCTGGAATATCCACCACAATTATATCAATAACCTGATGAACCTTTGGGTTAGACGATAATCTAATCAATACATTTTTCAGTTCGCCTATAACTTTAACATCTGTTCGATCAAGTTGTATGATTTTCAAAGAAGATGGCTCTACTTCAGCGTTAATCTTTTGGCAAACAGACCAAGGCATCACATTTGATGATGCTCCTGAGTCAACCATACAATTATGCACATTTCTGTTGAAGATTTCGAAAGTTAAAAGAAAAGGAGGTACATTCTTGCGAGTGCTTAGAGTAGTAGCTTGCGGTTTCTTACTCGCAATTTCTAATGCCACTTTATCTACATTATTTGCGTTATTTACATTATTTACATTACTTACATTATTTACAAGTGCTACAGGAAGGCTTCCTTTGTCTTGAGGACCAGGATTATTTTTTGTGGAAGTCTTCTGCGGGACTTTTCTTTGCACAACCTTGTTACCATTTGAGTTAGCATTCTTGCCATTTTTTGAAATATTTTGCAACATCTTCTGTAACAAAAATGGAAACTTCAACAACTCATAAATAGAAATATTAGCCCTTAATTTTTTAAGATCTTCAACAACATCATAATCTAATTTAGGGATAACATTACTCTGTTTAATTTCTACTAATTTAGATGGCTTTGGAGGTGCAGTTGTAGTGTTCTCAGCAGGAGGCTTATTTGATGTCTTACTCCTAGTGTTGTAAGGGTGAATAGTCTTGAAGTTAGCTTGAAATATGCTGTCCGAGAAGTGTCCAAAGATGTTTGGAGAAGACTCCTCTTCTTGATTTGTTTTCTGCTCGACTTCTTCTTGAGGAATATCAGGGGGCATCAAGTTATCTTGGGCTTCTAGAATTGTCTGAAGAGCACATTGCAAACTTTCTAGGTTCAAGCCTTCAAGGTTTGGATTAGGCCGGTTGGCGGGAAAAGGCTTTCGAAAAGGAGGTTTGTAGGGTCCTTTACTCGAGGAAGATTCTTCAGTCGACCTTTTTAAATCTATAACTTGATTAGACAATTTTTGTACAACTTTGGTTAAATTTTCCAAATCAAAGTTTTCAGGTTGTGTTTTGTTTTGTGCAGATCTGGGGAGAATTTCAATCTTCTTTTTGGAAGAAGAAACAGTCTCAGTTTCGTTGCTAGAAGAGTCCTTAAGACTAAGTATATCTTTTTCAATCTGAGTAGCCTCTTCAAAGGCTTCTAACAACGTGGCCTTTTTAGATTGTTTAACCCAAATAGCTATACTTTGATGTAGAGCTTTAGTGTAGTAAGCTATTACAAGACTCTCAGCAGGCATAGAATCTGTAGGGATTCGATTTTTAAGCGTTAAGAATATTTGATTAAAATCTTTAACTTTTTCTTTCGGGTTCATCTTTAAGCTCGAAAGATCCATGACTAAGACTTCTGGAGGTTTACCATCTCTAAATTTTTCCAAAAAGCATGATTCAAACTTTTCCCAAGACACTATGGTATGAGGCTATTGGGAAAAGTACCAAGTGGACACATTACCCTCAAAAGTGTAAGGGAACAACCTACAGACAACGTCTTCATGTTCAACATTACGGAGTCTAATGGCCAACATAAATTTTTTGATATGATCTTCAGCTATCTGTTTAGAATCAGGATCAAACTTAGGAAGCCATTTCTCCGGGTGCTTAGGTAAAGGGTGTTGGGCTCCAGGTACAGCTACAACATCCTGGTCCAACCAGGGTCTAGCAGGGTTGTTCTGATTTTCCATTGGGGTAGTGGGTGTGGAAGGCTGAGAAGGTGGATTGCCTTCGTCAGAAGAGGAATCTCCCTCAGAAGAGGAAGGAGATGAGGGAGGTGGTGAAGGAGGTATCCCAGATCCTCCTGTAGCAGGATTCGTGTTTGGATCTATAGGATTCACAGTGAGGTTAATATCACCTAATTGTTCTTTGACATCAGAGAAGTCTAAAGTTTGACCCCACGGATAGTTTGGTCACCTTAAAATAGCTAAGGCACTATGTGTTTTGATAAGAAATTGACGAACAATCTCTTGGATATCACCACCTATAGGATTAGGGGTTGCTGCCTCAACTGTGATCTGTGGATCTTCGGTTGAAGTAGTTGCTATTTGGGGGGGAATATTATCTTTTGAATAGATTCTAGTCACTATAGGTGTGCGATTAGGTGTTGGAGGAGTATTGCGACTACCTCGTGCCATTAATTAAATTCATGCCCTCCTTCTAGCGCCATTTGTTGACGAGCGAAATTGTACGTCCGTCAACTGAGAGAGTGGAACCGATCCAGGGTTGTCTAATAACCCAAGCTGTTTGGAATGAACCACCCTGACGGGTTTAACGGCTCCGTTGGCCACTCTAAGATCCTAAGAAAACCAAAGAGAAGACTAATCTAAACTAACTAATCTAACTAAAACAAATAAAACAAACTAAAACAAACTAACTAAAACTAAATACAAGAAACTAAACTAACTAAAACTAAATAAAAACAACTAATACACTAATCTAATTAAAACAAACTACTATATAAGCTAAAAATAAATACAAATTACACTAACTATTCTACTAATTACTATTACACTAACTCTATTAAATAACCGTTTAGCTATTAGTTATAATACAACTTATTCACAAATACACAATATACACAACTGGCAGATTTAAATAAAACCTGTAAAACTCTTATGCTTTCTGTCCTAAGACAGCCAGGGATATTTTTGATTTTTTGATTTTATGAATAAGAAATAAAACTTACTGAAATTAAACGATCTAATATACTAACTCTAACTAAACTAATATCTGAACTAAACTACTAATAAAAACAGTATACAAACAAGCGTCTAACTGACCTGGAAGCGCTCCTAATTTGTCCTGCGTATGATGACTTCGAAGCTGGTTGGAGGAAGGAAACTCGCACCGGTTAATCCATAAGCTTCTCGTAAACGATAGGATGCGTTGCTCTTTGAGTTGTTTACAGGACAAACAAGACATAAAAAATCATAGCAATTATATGATTTATAAATCTCTGCAATAAGGGAAACTTGTTATGCAAAAACTTATATTTAATAATTCAACTTATGAAGAAGATAAACCTGTCATTCACAAACTCAATTAAACAATTGTTATGTCTTTTATACACTTGGAAGAAACCAGATATGAATTTCAGTGATTAAAATTATATCATTTGCACATGATTAAGTAGCTAAAGTAGTCATTAACCAGATACAAATTGATATACACAACATGAAACAAAATATTGATATAATGAGAAGCTAAAGTTGTAAAAAAACACCAAATTCTGCTTCAGTCTGTATTAAAACTCCATATCCTTGTTCTCCCACGAATGAGGATGATTATTACACAAAAAAAGAAGTATTTATAAGTCTCTCCACAGGGTAAAACCTCCCTGTGGATAATATCAAACTGTTTTACATAATCTGGGAAGATATTCCCAAAATCAACTAAACTAATAAACTAAGATGCAAGTGAAATATTTCAAATATCCCCTAACTGCTCATCAAATCCATTGCAATTTCGAATTCATCTGCAATAGACCAAAAATATCAAGTTAGAAAGATATTTCATTAACAAAACAATAAAAATCTAATCTTACAGACTTAGCTACAGAATCATCTGATTCTGTAGCTAGTCTAAAATAGCATACAGGACCAGATAGAAATCAAATGAAATCTCTTTAAAATAATCCAATCCAATTTTATTTTAATAAACATTAAAAACGAATCACTAATGACTCACATGATTTTATCATTCAAATTAAACAAAATCAAAAAATGATTCAATCGAAACAGGGGTAGGAGTACTCTGTTTCACGGTTACCATAATCAGGTTGAACAGTAACAATACTGTCCCATATCCAATTAAAATCAAATAAGATCAAAATCCAATAACCAAATAAAGAAAGACAAGTATGCTCTGTTTCGATTGCCATCATAGTCGGGTAAACAGAATCGAAACCAAACAGTTTTACAAATCATTTCACATCCAATTCGAAAATAATGCAATCAAGCAAATCATATGCAACGTTGTGTTTTTCCAAAACAGGAGATACGATTAGATTAAAATAGGATTGTTTTACAATTATTATAACTGTTATGGCTCAAATGGTTTGCACCACAGGTGGATTAATTCAGACAGATATGTGAACCAATTCATGCAAAATCATAACCAGATTGATTCGAATTTGACCACAATCACTTTAGGATTGACATAAGTGCAAACAAACTCTATTGGATTTGAAAGAAATGGTTAATTCCAAACAAGTCGCGACAGGGTTTAATATAGAAACAAATCATGAATCAATCTCGTTTCACCAATCCACGAATTCAACTGATAGCAGGGTCAATCAAACCAACGCGAATCAACCAGCTGGGCTTTTTACATAACCGTTACAAATTGTTTTGGATGTGTTTTAACAGGATCATATTGAGAATAATCTGAATTGTATCCTGTTAACAATTAACCATATCACAATTGTTGCCAACCAATTCGAATCGAAACTTGATTGTGTACAAAATTGAAATGCGAAACTTGTGTCTATAATAGATACAGCGACTTCAATTAGCAATAGAACATCCAAATTAAGCTAAATGAAACCAATCAAATCCATACTAAGATCCAATCAAATCGGTGAAAGAATCCAATCGAAACTAAACTAGGAAAACGAATTTCATTAATCAAAACATAACTATGTACACAATGCATATAATGTGACAGAGAACATTCACGCTGTAAACAGAGCTATGAGTTTGTTATATAAACAAGTGATAGACATACCAGTGAGGCTGCTCAAGCTATGCCAATTTTGAATTCACAACCGCTGTAGCTAACTCCACATTTTTAAACAAAGTAGAGCCTGTCGTTCTCTGTTTCTTATCAGTGGCTTGCAATTTGGCCTTTTGACTGGTAGGCCGTGCAACTTGGTCCTCCAAAGAATGAATTCTGGACTGTAGCATTGGCACATCAAGATAATACCTCTCTAACCACGAGCTACATTGATCACAGAATGGCACAGTAGGTTGAGGTAGAGCAGGAGAGGGTTTTGACGAATCACCGGGGGTTTCACAAGGCATCTTAATGCCTGGGTAATTAGGGTCATTTTGCAAGCAAGGTAGTAGGTTTGTCACAAAGTAGTATGAGGCTTTGGTGCATAGACCTTCCGAATAGGGGTATTCACTAGCCAAGTAATGCTCCACTTCCGAGTCGGAGTCTTCACTCACCAAAATAGGGTTAGGGTTGATAGGAAGTTTTGGCTTGTTCCTTGCCATTCAAGAAATTAGACGGGCATTCTTTTTACCTTTGGCATTTGCTGTATGTTTGGCTTTAGTCCTTTTAGCCACAGGCTTAACAGTTTCGACATCCTTGGTCACAGAGTGGGGTAGGTCGATAAGTGAGTCGGGTAAGGGTTTAGGTAACAGAATATTGTAGGGTACCGGGGGTACAGCCTTTCCCTCACTCACCACAGGTTTGTCAACCTGTGGAGGGTTTGAATCCTCAAAATCATTGCGAATAAGAAAATCGTTCCAACAGTCTCCGTGTAACCCCAAGTGACAGACACCAATAATTTTAACCATCCCATAGTGAAAAAGGATGCTATCAATCTGATTCCTTTTATATCTCTTAGACATTTTAAACAGGCTTCTATGCAAGTAATAAGGCATATTAAGCTCATAGCCCATGAAAACCATAAGCAAACAAAGGTGGTGTAAGAAAACAAAACCATACTGACCCTCGCAGGTGATAAACTGTTTGATTATCATCAGCAAATCATGCCAACGTTGCTTGAGCATATTCGAGGGAAAACCTTTGTCACAGGAGCTAACCTTATGTGACTGGAAGAGTAGTGTCCAAGGGACCTCTTCCACTTTACAATTATTGGACGATCGTTGTCCAGTGGCAGGAAAACCCGTAGCTAAACTGAGAAATTTCTCATCAATTTCCAATTGAACATCCCCGACCTTGGCTCGACAGCCATCAAAGGTTAAAGCAAATTGCCGAGCAACGCAGGGGTTAAAACCATCAAACTTTTGTATGAACAAGAGCCATCCAAATTCCTCAAGGTCACTGTGGGCACTGTCGAACATCAAAAGAGCCTGGCTACCATTAGGTTCAAACCTTACGACTTGAGCCATGGTGCGAGAACATGGTGAGGGTTTGGGTCGAAAACAACAACACACAGGAGCAAATTCGTTTGGGCTAACAGCTACGAACGATCAAAGGGGGAGTATTAATGTGCACGTGCGAGGGTGGTGGGATTATTCACCACCATGCATAATAGTAATGGAAAAGTACAACCTCTGTTCAATCAATCATAACATAATTCAAACCATATTATTCGGCCAACCCAATAATCAAACGATGGATGATATACCAATGCGCCATTGTATTATTTCAAACCATGAATGTTCCATGTGAAATCAAACCCAAAAGTAGGGATGATTTTAAGGATGGAAATTTATTTTAAAATGTAGAGACCTTGGTGAATCTTACTAATCCTTCATATGCCAACTATAAATGTTTGGCGATATTTTTGTAAAAATATTCAAATTTCTAAGGATTTTATATAGTTTTTATAAAATTTTGGCGATTCTTAAGGTAAAATAATTTTATCCTATAGAATTTGGGCGAATCATTTTTAAAATAGTGAATCTCGTTTTTTGAAAAACCATGGAAAATTAGCCCCTAAAATCATCCATGCCCAAATGTTAAATATGTGCCATCGAATAAGTGTGTAATCAAACGTTTATAAAACATTGTGACAATCGATTTCATAACATTTGACAAGCCAAGAGCTTATAATAATAAGGATCACATCATATAAAAACAAAATAAACCATGACCCCTATGCAATCTGATGACTAGGCAGGTCCCAAACAATATAAATCTATATGCTCAATGCCTTACCAGTTTAAGTTATGCAACCAAAAATGCCCAAATAGGCATAGTTTGAAAATTCATTTAGCCACACAATAATAAACCAAAGGTAAGTGCCTTTCAGAATATCAATGAGAAGATCATGACAGTTCAAATAATGATGGAGGAGTTTTCACGCTTAAAGTCGTGAAAACTAAATTGAGACCAATTTGCAAGTGTCACAAGGAATGAAAATATCGTCTATTTACAAAATGCGACAGTAATTTGAAGTTCAGAAGTCATAGGTGTAGGAAGCTTATAGGGCAATGGAAAAAATTGAATTGGTTGTCAACACAACGGTAGTTTTGAAAAGTAATATATAATGTCATAATCTTTGAACTGCATGTATGATGACCAACCCTAGTTTCTCTACGTGAGAGTATTTAAGTTCAGGACCAACCAAGTTTTGAATGAGATAGTAGACAATGTTCTCAAGGAGATCATCATCCTCCTAAACCAAAACCATACCAACCATCCCTTCGGAAATGGTGATATAAAGAAAATAGTCTCTAGTGTATTCTGGAGGCTTGAACAGAGGTGTCGATACGAAAGAATTCTTAAGAGCATAAAAATATTCATGGGCTCGCTCATCCCATATAAATAGAGTATCTTTCTTCAAAAGATGCATGAAACGCTTATTTAAATTGGCATAGTTCATTAGGAATTGACGCAAGAAATTAACCTTCCCCTGTAAACCTTGAAGTTTTCGAATGTTGCACGAGGGAGGAAAGTGAGGTATTGCCTCAAAATTCATAGGATCTTCCATGATCCCATGATCATATGCTAAGAATCCTAAAAGATAGCTAGACCTAACACAAAAGATGCACTTCTGAGGGTTCAACCGAATGTGATAGTAACGACATATATCAAATACTAATAAAATGTTAGTGGAGTGATCTACTCTCTTGTGAGAGTGAGCAGCAAGATCATCGAGGTAAGCTTCGACAATATGCTTGAGATCATGAAAAGAAAAGTTCATGGCATGTTGGAATGTTGCTCAGACATTTTTAAGGATGAAAGTCATTTTCTGGTATGAAAAAATACCCCAAGGACAAAAAAACTTCATCTTATGTTGATTCTGGGGTTTGATTTGAATTTGATTATACCCTAAAAATATGTCCTTAAAAATATATTTTTCTTCCTGCACACATCAATAATCTGGTCAATGAAAGGAGTTGAGAATTTATCTTTAGGACAAGCCTTATTCAGTTCTCAAAAATCCATACATACACAGATGGTTCCTTGTTTTTTATTCACGGGAAAGGGGTTGGACACCCATTCAGTCAAGGGAACTAGGTAGATGAAATGAACATTAAGTAGCTTCTCTACCTCTTCCTTAATAGCAGGGCCTTCCTAGGATTAATAACTCTAAGACGTTGTCGAATAGGTATAGCATCTAGATAAGTCTTGATATCATGTTCGACAATGATGGGGTCGATCCCTAGAATCTCTTTGTATGAACAAGTGAATACATCACAAAATTATTTGAAGAGATCAGTGTAGATATGAATTTCTTCAGGAGAAAAATCTGCACCGATATATATGCTCTCAATTTTTCCAAGAATTTGAGAGATTTCGATCATGATGATAGGAAAAATATTTTCCATGTTTCCTTTGACATAAATACCATGCGTATCTAGTGGAACCAGAGTGTGACCGACCATATGACTCAAGGTATATCTAAATTCATCATGTTCGATCCTAACAAGATATGGAAGGAAATAGGAGCAATGATGCATATCATCCCAAGTTCTATTAGGACCATACATGGTCTCTAAGATGGATTCATCCAAGGGTAAAGTATCATCAAGGTACTCATATGAAAAAGAATATTGGGTGGCCCATAAGGGCTGTAGAACATGATCCTCCTCACCCTTCTATGAGGATATAGGATACAAGTTAGCAATATGGTTTAGAATATTCTGATATGCAACCTCTCCCACTCATAGTGGCATTTCCATATGAATGTGCAACTGACCTTCGTATGACATATTCGAGGAATGTAGGGTCCAAGGGTCATTGAAATATGAAGTATAGAAAGGAATAGAACTTATTGATGATGGATACTTACTATAAATGGCATGAATGTGATGGATTGGTGCCACAAAATCAAAGATACCCATGAGAGAGGAATACATTTCGACACCAACATCCTCGACTGCCTACTGAAAATTGTCGATCACTGGGACCGAAGGTTCAACTGATGCATTAGGACTAGCATGTGAAAAGGAAAATTGATCAATCATCACTATTTTCCCTTCATGAGGAAAACATAAAGTGCATAAAATAGATGACATGACTGTGGTCATGGAATAAGTCCAATTATGCCCTAGTATTAAACTATAGTTAAGGGCTGCATCCACCACCTTGACCTCAACCTCCACTATATTTCCACCTAATTGGACTGGAAAAGTGGGAAGATATTCTGTGGGGTCAAAATGAATGCCCATAAAATGTAGTCAACATATTCATCCATTGGGATAGATTCAGAGAGCCAATGGCTTTCCAACAGGTTAGGGACATCACACATGTTGTGACACCTTCATCAATTACAATGCATTTGTTGGTAATTTTCATGTACTCCACATGGATTTGAAATTGAACGTGGTAAAGTAAGAGAGGCCTAACATCCGCGACGTAAAAATTAATAAACTTTGAGTCACATGGGTCTAGATCTCCTAAAATATATAATAAGGCATTCCTCTCTAAAGGACACATATGGAGCACATACAAAGCCGATATCACACAAGGGTTTTGACCTAGATATTCGAAAATTGAATAGTTATGGGAAGCTATGGAATTAGGATTGTAGGTAGATCATTTTAGTACTCATTTCATAATATGAGGTATAGCTTAGATATTTTCAATCGGAAAGGGTGTTTCTGGAGGAGGAGTAGACTCCAAATCTACAAAATTCTGTGAAGATCCGTAATCATGAGATTGAGTGGATACATCAATCTGAGACTTGACCATATTGACACATAGATGGCCACCTTCATGTGTCAAGGGGATTTGACTCCTGCTCGACCCATTTTCGGTGTTGGGGGCCCCCAAGACCATGTGATGATTATGTGGAAACAAATTTGTTAGCACAATGGGTGGTTGTGATAAGAGCCTCAACGATTCCTCAATTTTGGGGCATAGGTGGGTAAGGTGATCATATTTACAAAGTTTACAAGGAAACTTCACCTTCTATTTTTCTTTCTTGCCCTCACCAGCATTATTATTCGATCTATCATGGTTAGTGTCATCCTTGTCTTTGTTATTATTACCCTTACGATTATTACCTCATCCTTTCCTTTTATTCCCTCCTGGTCTCTATTTACCATTTGGGTTGGACGACGACTACACAAAATGCACATCTGCCAACTGGGTGGGAGTGGATGAAGAAGATGAAGCTTGTACTAGTACAGGCTAGTTTAGAGACAAATATTTCAACTGATTTGTCACCAAGTCTGTAGACTTAGCATTTTCAAAGCCTATGATTCCATCGACATGAGGCACATGCTTTTTTCTAGGGTCATAGTTCAATCGCGATGCATCACAAAGGATTTCATACAATAACCTAGACTAAGCATATATGAGGTCCATTTTCTCGGCTTTGAAAATAACTTCTTCCTTAGATGTTACTCCATATGTAGAAAATTCCTTCGAAATATAAGGCAATAAGGACTTAAGGAACCACTCCAACATAAAATATGAAGGAATGTAGTATTTTATCAACCTCTTCCGTCTACACCACTCTTGAATATGGTCCAAGATATGCATCGATTTATCTTGGTGGAAGTCTGACAAAAGTTCTATTCTGACATCGTAACAAACCGACAACTGGAAATGGTTGAGAAAGACCAAAACCATATGATTAAATTTTATGTATGTTCCCCCTGGTATCTCAATGTACCACTTCGCGAAGACCCTCATGAGGGTGCGTTGAAATAGCCTCAAATGCATAAAATCATCATTAAGGGAGTTGGATGAGCACAAAATATGAAAAGTATTGAAATGATCACTTGGATCCTCTATAGTCGTTCCTTCGAATTTTGGAATGTCCAAAGGAATATTGGTGGGGATGGGTGGCCATGATGGATCATGATGCAATGGGTCATTCATTAATTTTGACAAATATGGCAAATTAAGAGTGGAAAGAAAAGGGAGATGAGGTTGCGACGTCTGATCCCATGCTCTCGAGAAATATTGGTATTGATGGATTGTAGGACATCCAGGTTTTTGGTATATACAATGGTCCTATATGGTAGGGTAATATTCTCCTCCAAACAGATTCATAAAAGGTTGTATGGGAACCATATATGTGGAAGTGACATAATCATGTTTATATACAGTGTCCCCAGTCATAGGAGATATAGGTTAGGGGTTTCTCATAGCATGAAATGGAATCCCTCTGTATGGAACCCTGGAGGATAGAGGGGGATTCACCATAATAATTTTGTTTTTCAGAATCGACATGGAGGGAGAAGGGGTAAAGGACATAATATAGGAAGTGACTTGTTCGCTCGGTTGAGCACTCCATCCAGGATCATTGAGACTAGGATTAGACCTAGAAGAAAAAGAATGCCAACCTCCAACCATAGGATTTATTTGGGGAATATGACCTCCACCAAATGAGAGAGGAGCATACAGAGGAACCATGCCACCAGGTCCAAAACTAGGATTTTCATTAGTCACTGGAATAGAGGATGAGAGTTGTGACGTCATGTTGGGCATACCAAAATAAAAAGGATTAGAGACTGAAGGTATTGACTGAGAATTGTATCCTAGCATACCAAAAGGAGACCCAAATGGGTTTGTACCTATGGGTTGAGTAGAACCCATAGGTTGGGTAGCAGTAGGAGTGGGGATCTATGAAACCCCAACCATCGAGGCTGAAGGATTCGAATGGATCCCACTAATCATAGAAGGTATAGGAGTCAAGGGACTCCTTATGTCATTTAGGTTTGACTTAGTACTCATAACTAGATAATGACAAGTCCGAGAGGTGGAGATATATGTACCACATTTATTAACTTTATGCATTTTAGAAGGAAACTCTGGTAAAGAATCAAGATGTGGTGGTAACTTCAACAAACGATGATACATATGAGGAAGATGTTGTTTCTCCACAATGACTCAAGACTTGAGATATAAAACCAAATCCTAGGGCCAACTAAAAATCAAAGAGAACACCAAAATAAAGAAAAAAGGCCAAATGCACACAAACAAGATATAGTAGCTAAAAATGGGCCTCCATCACTAGAGTAGATATGACTCACCCAAGAGGGGCCTGATACTACCTTCAGAAGATTGGAGGTATCATAATTAGTTATAAGGTCCCTCATGGGATTAACAACATAGTCAATCAGATCCCATCCAAGAGGTAATCCTCCATAAAGGTTGTGTGTTATCCAAACCTTATCTGACTTAGGGTACCTATAGAAAAATCCCTACAAGTAACCTAGATGGCTACCTATGTCAAGCAAATAGAGTTACCACAATATAACCAGTGCGCAGGTGAGTAGTCATAAGTCCGATCCACTATATGGGCAGGGTAACAAAGGGAAAATTCTTAAAAGCACCACCTCTCACGGAGATAAAGGTACTATAAATACCCCCAAATACAAATAGATCCCTAGAAATATCTCTGACACTAAGAAGGTATTATAGGGATATATCTACAACCAACTTTGTGTGACCTTTTTCTTAACTCTGGTGTGAGCAGAGCCTCCTGACGTCACTAACTACACAATGGGTTTCACCACTCCTTGGTCAGACACATATTTTTAGTTTAATATCCTTGGAGAAGTTTACTCACAAAATCCTATTCCATGGCCCTATGTCCTACACTTGTTTGTGTACCCTGAAAAATAAAATTATTTATAATCAATTTTAATTAATCAACATTACTTTTAATGGCTTCTTCTTACTCAATAGGCATGGTCATAAAACTGATGGTATTATGACTCATCATATAAAAGAAGGGAATATAAAAACATAGCTAAGTGATAATATTGAATTCTAAAGAGACTAAATGCTTCTAAATGCAACTTCTCAATGCAATCTCTATAATTTCAATGAAATGCAATATTTCCAAATGTATCAAAATCAATGAAAATTAATCAAAAGAGAAAATTCCATAATGAAAAATAAGAAAATGTTTTTTGTATTTTTGATATAAAGAAAATAATACGCAAGGATTAAATAACATCTTCACATGAAGACCCTACTGCAAGCAAAAAGGGACAAGATGGAAGCAAGATACTGTTGGAACCGGAAGTCACTCCTGGATTGCTTGCAGGAGCAGAGCCCGACGCCCATCATTTTAATGTCATGATTTGTTTTAAAGGGGTGATCAAATGGAGAAAGACTCAGGACAATATCATCTCAACGCAGAAACTAGGCCAGGCATGCATGGACGAGTGAGGTCTTGATAAACTTCAAACAATGAGTCGTAATAAAGGGTGAGTAGGGGGAAGACTTGC
Organism: Picea mariana; assembly: GCA_032191745.1. Taxonomy (NCBI): domain Eukaryota; kingdom Viridiplantae; phylum Streptophyta; class Pinopsida; order Pinales; family Pinaceae; genus Picea; species Picea mariana. The sequence goes on along the minus strand of JASDQU010103239.1, from coordinate 111,241 downwards.
ATAAGAAGAGTGCGCAGGTCTATCACAAACATCCAGTTTGTAACAGACTGGAGAGGAAAGCATTCAAACACAAAATCCTTTTACATTCAAACACAGAACACCAGAGGGCACAACAATGTCACAACAAATCCTTTATCATAACAAGATTGTTCAATCCACGCGAATCCTTCGACTGTGGACTCCCTGGCATGAGATGGAACATAGATGGAAAAAGAAAACTGTTTGTTATAAACCAAGAAATCTCAAACACAGAGGCATAACCAGGAAACCAGAATGTTTGCTGAAACTGTATAGTCGGGAGCTTAGCTCTACCATCGATCCCTACAAAAAATGGTGGAAACGCCTTCATATACTCAAAACAACAACAACAATGAAATCAAGAGACTGCATTGAAAGCTTTGCATCTACATGGCGTCTGACAGGCAACATCTAAAAGGTTGTGCAACTTATGTCAGACGCAATCTAATTCTTTGACAGTTCCAATGGCGAATCGACGTGCCTTTAATTCATTTCCAGACTCTCCCATTATGGCGGAGACGACGTCTAACCACCACCAACCGCTTCAATAACTGCTTCATGGGGATTGAGGACGACCTGGCCAACTCAACACCTTGGGATATGGAAGACTCCTCGCGCTACCACCTGGGATGACTAAATGGCCCGATGGGTAGGCATGGAGGCCAGCGTGGAGAATGGGGCGCATGATAGGAGTGATGGCGTCGGATTATGAGGTCGTGGAAGAAATGGCGAGGTGTGAGAAGGATGACGGAGGATGCTTCATGGATGAAGACAACAATCAGAAGGAGGGAAAATGAGAGATGATGAACTCGCCTTTCGATGAAGGGCCAACGTGGAAAGGAGCGGGACACATGGCGAATGGCAAGTGGATGATGAGAAGGAAGGTGGACCATGCGGATCAAAGAGTGGAGGTGGATGGGTGACATGTGGCAACAGGGGAAAGGTGGGTCTGGAAGATGAAAATACGGGAGAAAGGCCCATGCTGGCTAAACACAGAGCAACTAGGAAGGATGGGGCTGTCCAAGTGCCGTTGACCCGAGCGCTGTAATCTTAGCCGTCGGAAGCTGCTCGCTCGATTTCGGACCCCCCCCCCCTCCGCTTAAATGTAGAAAGGCAGGGGGGGTCTGGAATGGTCTTTATTGCCATTGATCCGGGCACGCTGATCTGGGCCGTTGGAGAGGTGCGCCCGCGATTCTGGACCCCCCCCCCACTTAAAGGTAGAATGGTAGGGGGGGTCCAAAATTCAATACGCACCGTTGATCCGGGTGCACGAATCGCGACCGCTAGAACTTACACATTGCTTACCATGGGTGCATTATCACCCAAAACTTAGGACAAGTGGATTTTTAACCCAAACTTTTGCGTTCTAGCCCCTCTTACAAGAAATATCGCTAACATTTGGCTCCATGGGGGATAGAGTCATCCCTGTGATGCTCTAAGAACTCTTTCTGCAGTTCTAGTCGCCTTTCCGTTGGGCTATGGAGTCTTTATTAAGCTGCAAAAATAAAAATGCAAACAAGAGAAAATACATGATCGAAAGAGCTTATTTATATACACTCCTGATTCTAATAAAATATTTTACATGGGGCTAGGTGAAAGCAAACTTCTGCCATAGCCATCCAAGCAGCTTCCTGAATAGAAGCTCCTTCCTTCTGTTAATGATGGATAATAGTCGATGTAACCAGGAGCTCAGAATGGCTACATCCTTTGATTCATGTTTGAGGGCTACTATGAAGATGAAGGTGGGCAGCTCCAAGGCATGAAGGAAATGCCACTCCATGTATTTGCTAACAGGGTCATAGAATGAGTGGCCAATTCTAGAAAATTGGCGACAGACAACGTTCTTTGCTAAACAGTCGTTCACCTATGGATGAATAACTATGATAAGCACAAGTTGGTGGTGGACAGCTGACGTAGGCTCATTGTTCTCAGGCAGTGGCTGCTCGCTGACTGGCTCTGGACAGAAAATATTCTTCTCCTCTGGTTCGGTCTCCCCCAGGTCCGATTTATATTCATCATAAATAGGGACCATGGGGTGGATCTGTTTGCTGACTGGCTCTGAACAAAGGGCAGACTGCTCCTCTGGTTCTCTTTCCTCTTCTTGGCTCTCCCCAAGGTTGGATCCATATCCATCGTAAATAGGACCCTCGGGTAAATTCTGTCCTTCCTCATACTGCTCGACATCTCCTGAAAGACCGAGGTGGATGATTTCCTCGTGATAATTTTCTTTAGCGAGCAGAGGATAAGGTTCTGCGACCTGCTCTTGGAAACCCAACATATCGAGCTCAGACTCTGATTCATAACTGTCATAAGTGGTCTGGCTGCTCTGACAAGAAAAAGGTGATGTCAGGCTCTACTTCTCCTCTTCCAGATAATCATCGAAGTTGGGGGGAGACAAAGCTTCTTCAACTTGCAGAAATGGAACTATCCCTCGCTCCTCCGTTTCAACCCCAAATGTAAACACATCGTGGGAAATCTCATGAAGGAAAAGAGAGCAATCCTCTTCCACAACTACCTCTTTATTGCTTTGATCTGAGACAGCAAGCTCATCGGGGGTAGATGCCAACTCATCTAATAAATCTTCAACAATCTCTTTGAAAGAGTTGCTCAGAGCGTCTGCCTCAAGGACTGGAAAATCCTCTGCACATTCTTCATATTTCAACCCTTCTAATTGGGCAGAGAGATATTTCACCTGCTCTATCAACTTACTCAAGGAGCCATCCTCCTCCCTGGGAACTTCATCACTTTCATAACCTACCTCTGATGTAGACGAATGTGGAGGAGAAAGGAATGATTTTTGATCCGAGTCGTCAGGATCATCCTCACAGCCTTCATAAAAGACGGCTCTATCTTGTATACATTTGTCGTAGTATCCCTCACAACAGTTATGAAAAATCAACTCAGAGGGATACAACTTCTGACAGTGAGCAGTGAAAGATGCATGGAACTCTACGAGTGAAGAAATGCTAGCAGGGGGTAAAGAATGATACCATTCACGAGCATCTCCTACTAACGAGAACATGAACATTTTCAATAATACATCCTCATGATGTATCTCCCATTGATGCATGAGTTCATGAAACTCACCGAGGTGCTGAGTAGGGTTGTCCTCTTCACAGCTTCTAAATATGGGCAAATAATCGCCCCATTTATCCAGAGAGGGGACCACATTAGGAAAACCAGGAATAGCAGAAAAATTAAAAGGAGAAAACCTGCGAGCGAGGATTCTCTCCATATCAAACCAGTGGAGTCGTCGATCGATCCTCGAAACATGGAGTCGCCAGGTGAAAGATGCGCAACTTCAAATATGCCTGGTCCTTGTTCACCATCAAAGGCCAGATCTTAACATTTTCGTTACCCCAGGAAGCTTCTCAGACTGAGAAAGTAGCTGCTGAAACCTTCTCGAGAAACCTCCTTAGGGTCGGCTTTCAGGCGTGCCGATAGTAGTCACAGCTGAAACAGTGATGTGGAAACAATGGAGTCACCATAGTGGAGTCACCAGGTGCACAACAACATCTTTAAGGGCTCTGATGTCTGATGCACCTTCAGAATTAGAGGCTCAATGTCGTTCTTCCCAGGGAAAATCTTCAACTTCGTCCCCGGCAACGGTGCCAGAAATGTTGGAGCCGGAAGTCACTCCTGGATTGCTTGCAGGAGCAGAGCCCGACGCCCATCAGTTTAATGTCACGATTTGTTTTAAAGGGGTGATAAAATGGAGAAAGACTTAGGAAAATATCATCTCAACGCAGAAACTAGGCCAGGCATGCATGGACGAGTGAGGTCTTGATAAACTTCAAACAATGAGTCGTAATAAAGGGTGAGTAGGGGGAAGAATTGCATAAGAAGAGTGCGCAGGTCTATCACAAACATCTGGTTTGCAACAGACTGGAGAGGAAAGCATTCGAACACAAAATCCTTTTACATTCAAACACAGAACACCAGAGGGCACAACAATGTCACAACAAATCCTTTATCATAACAAGATTGTTCAATCCACGTGAATCCTTCGACTGTGGACTCCCTGGCATGAGATGGAACATAGATGGAAAAAGAAAACTGTTTGTTATAAACCAATAAATCTCAAACATAGAGGCATAACCAGGAAACCAAAATGTTTGCTGAAACTTTACAGTCGGGAGCTTAGCTCTACCATCGATCCCTACAAAAAATGGTGGAAGCGCCTTCATATACTCAAAACAACAACAGCAGGGGAATCAAGAGACTGCATTGAAAGATTTGTGTCTGCATGGCTTCTGACAACCAACATCTGAAAGGTTGTGCAACTTATGTTAGACGCAATCTAATTCTTTGATAGTTCCAACAGTGAATCGACGTGCCTTTAATTCATTTCCGGACTCTCCCATTATGGCGGAGACAATGTCTAACCACCACCAACCGCTTCAATAACTGCTTCATGGGGATTGAGGACGACCTGGCCAGCTCAGCACCTTGGGATATGGAAGACTCCTCGCGCTGCCACCTGGGATGATTAAATGGCCCGATGGGTAGGCATGGAGGCCAACGTGAAGAATGGGGTGCATGATAGGAGTGATGGCGTCAGATTATGAGGTCGTGGAAGAAATGGCGAGGTGTGAGAAGGGTGACAGAGGATGGTTCGTGGATGAAGACAACAGGCGAAAGGAGGGAAAACGAGAGATGATGAACTCACCTTTTGGTGAAAGGCCGACGTGGAAAGGAGTGGGACACATGGCGAACGACAAGTGGATGATGAGAAGGAAGGTGGACCATGCATATCAAAGAGTGGAGGTGGATGGGTGACACGCAGCAGCAGGGGAAAGGTGGGTCTGGAAGATGACAAGATGGGAGAAGGGCCCATGCTGGCTAAACATGGAGCCACTAGGAAGGATGGGGCTATCCAAGCGTCGTTGACCTGAGCACTGTAATCTTAGCCGTCGGAAGCTGCTCGCTTGATTTCGGACCCCCCCCCCTCCGCTTAAAGGTAGAAAGGCAGGGGGGTCCGGAATGGTCTTTATCGTCATTGATTCGGGCATGCTGATCTGGACCGTTGGAGAGGTGCGCCCGCGATTATGGACCCCCCCCACTTAAAGGTAGAATGGTAGGGGGGGTCCGGAATTCAATACGTGACGTTGATCCAAGCGCACGAATCGCGACCGCTATAACTTGCACATTGCTTACCGTGGGTGCATTATCACCCAAAACTTAGGACAAGTGGGTTTTTAACCCAAAATTTTTTGTTCTAGCCCCTCTTACAAGAAATATCGCTAACAGATACCAAGAAGCAAACACTCAAACTAATGTGCAAGGACAAACAATGAAAAATATGATAAGATAGAATACCGCCCGAAAATTCAACAATAAGAAGATTTCCTATCACTTTGTAAGCACTTAATAGTCAGGATAGAGACCCAAGAAGACTCAAAAACCACCCAAAATCTCCCAACAAACACCAAAGTAATCCAACAAGACTAAAGGGATGATGCATATGACTGTTTAAGAAAAAATCACATATGTACGCGCCCTACAAGAGGACAACTCACGTATTTATGTGTCTGTCAAGGGAAAAAACACATGTATATATAGTAAAACACTACCAGGGAAATGGTTAAGCCGAGAAACTCATCTGAAAAGTAAAAATAGGTTGTCAAGCAATCATGTGACAAGGAAACTGAGGCTAACAAAGAGAAAATCAAGGAGAACACACTCCAACCCCCCCCAAAAGATCAATCCCTAGTATGTTCACCAATTATATTATGAGGAAAATATGGCATGGGTAAACCAAAATAGACAGAATGACACGCAGAAATAAACTCTAATTCCAAGTATGCTATATAAATGAAATTCTAACAAGATAAGGCCAAGATCCTACCTCATCCGGATGTTTGATGAAAATCACCATTGAGCACACAACTCAAATATTTATACTTGCAAGTTGTCCTCAATAGCCAAGATACACAATAATATGGTGATAATATATAATGTTAGAATATAGATGAGCATAATCCATTAACATACATGAAAAATATGCCCATGGAATAATAATTCATATATTTATAAGATATCAATTGGACGAGAAAAAATTGTTTCTATTAAAATAATCAACATAAGTATATAGGTGACAAACTTCTGTAATGACACAAATCGGAACCAAGAAACAAAGTCCCTCCAATTGGGCCTCCACCATTTCAATCCTCCACCAAAGGAAAGATCATATAAAGAAAACAATGAGGTTCTCCATCACAAATAAGGAAGAGCTTGGGGGATGAACAAAGGGTTCAAACTTTCAAGTATAAAGGGATGCAGACTCAATATGAAGTGAAATTGTTCTAGAGTATATTTTCTCTCAAAGTTGAATTATATTTTTTTTTCAAGGCTTGGATATGGCTCAATTTATATCATTCACATGGAGCTAAATGGCTGAGTCAGAGTGTTTTCGGTATATGGAAGGTCAAGAATAATGGATCTCTTGACATGGCATGGAAACCCAACATAATTTTTAATTTTGAGCACCAAAACTGATGTACACGGGTTGTAGTGGAGAAACCTGCGTATACACTTTTTGTCTTAATAATAAGGTGCACATATGTGGAAAACATTCTTTTTTGGATTTGGACGGTATAGAAGGGGACTTCAAGTTTGCATAGGAAAATGGAAAGGCCATCCAATCAAGTTGCATTGGGTGAGGAAAAATTTGCTATAACATGGACCTATCATTAGTTCATCCTACATCCTATAAAAATCTGAGGTCATTTCTGTCATCATTTCCAAGGTTTCATAATCCTTTTCCTCATGTCCTACAGACTTGCAGAAATTGCAGAATGTACTCTTAGGCACTATTTGGTACTTTTTCATCATGGGACAATGATAGGGATTATGTCCATGTGTTTTACATATTTCACACTAAATTCCTCTTGTAGGTAAAGTATTTGGTATTCATTCTCCCAAGTAATCCACAAATTTTGGGAACTCATTTTTATGATGTCCTTCTATACTGCATAAGGTACACCACACGACTTCCCTTTGTTTTCTTTCGTTTGTTCTGGTTCAACTGAAATGTCATATTCTTGAGATCTACTCTCATCTCTTCTACAACTAGATCTGTATATTTATATTGATTCTCTTTTAATTATAAGATTTGTTTCACACCCTCATATTGATTCTGGAACTTTTGTTTCCTTAATGGATATTTAAAGTGGGGAAATAATGAATTTATAAGTAGTTGTCTAAGATACATGTCTATGATAGGATATTTCAATTTACCTTTGAATCGCTTGAACTTCTAATCAACTTCCCAAACTGGCTCTCTTGGATTTTGTTTGATTTATATAATCTCATTCATATATTGAACTTATGAACTCATTCGTTGGAATTCATTTATTAGTGCCTTATTTACATCTGTGACGATTGTAGGTACTCCTTGTGGATTGTTTAGTGTGAGGCTCATAAACCAGTCCAGTGCATGGTTTCTAAATGTAATTGCAAGTTGCACTAATTTTGTTTCTTCATCTGTAATATATTTATCTTCCCAAATCTTCTCACAAATAAATAAGTGTTTCTTTGGGTCCTCAGACCCTTCCCCATGAAACTTTTGTAACCGAATAGTTGGATCTTCTCCTGCCATTGTAAAATTTGTTGTACTACTTCTGCGTGGTGTAGATAACTGACTAATGCTATTTCAAATCATACTTCCACTAGTCCCTTCACCTATTAGACTCCATCTACCTATAATTGTTGGTTTTCTAAAATATTCTTTCTTTTCAGATGTCTTAGTCACACATGGGGTCGTGGGTTCCACACTAACTCTGATCTAGAAAGGAGATCCTTGTTTTGCGCTCGACCCTTGGCCTCTAGTTTTTATCTCATATGTGGCGTGCAATATTTCTTCAATACTCTATGTAGTATGGAGATCCTCTACCTCCTCTTCATCACTATCCAAGCCTTCCTTCTCGGCTACTGCCCTATTTTTGCTATTGATATTATATTGGTAGGCTCTTCTGCTTGCATTGTTCCTGCTCTATCCATTATTTCCTTGATCTGATATTCATCCATCATAATGGGGTCATTTCTTCCTTCTTATGACCTCTATTTAGGTCCTTCTCCATATCTCAGATAGTCCTTAGTGTTTCCCCCAATCTCCCCATGAACAAAGATTCATTTAGTTGTTTGAATCCATTGTCATCACTCCTTTTTCATGCAGTAAAATATGTCAAATAGTTGTATTAGTTTGATGGATAGTTGGTATGGACTTTTGGTTGTCATTGATGTCAACTATTGGAGAGTGATATTGTAGATTGATGTCAACCCTTGGAGAAAGTCCGGTAACGAATTTCGGTAGCACAATGTTTGGGTAATGGACCCAAGTTTGTTTGATGTAAAGATGACTCATTATTGTCTTTTCATGGTTGATAATAAGTACAAATGTATGAACTCCAAAGTGTTCCCCTTATGGTGAAATCCCTCACGGGAAGACGCTTTGCGGATTGAGTTATCCTAGAAGTATGGTTAGAGAACCCATTCTTATTTGTGGAATAATGAGATGAAGGTTAGTGAATTTGTTAGTGAAACTATCCTAGATGGATATTTCTTGGCATTCCATTTCTAGTGGTATGTTGAACGTTACATAACTCCTCATGGTTATAGAGTAATGGCCATGAGAAGTTGGGGAACCTAGGTTTAAGGTAATGAAACCAAGTTTGTTTGATGGATAATGGTATGCGTTTTGATATATTTGTGGATAATACTATTATATATGTATAGTACATGTCATTCCATTTCTTGTGGTATGTGGAATGTAATATAACTCCTCACAGTTTGAGAGTTATGGCCTTACGAAGATAGAGGAGCCTCTTATGTCATCTAGAAGCCCCAAAAGGTCAAAGTAGTCAAAGTGGTTTAAAAGATTTTAGAAGGTAAATAATAAAGTGAAGTGATGAGTGTACTATAATTCAAAGTGAATACAAAGTAGATTATTTAAATAATAAATTTAATGGAGAAATTAGAAGTGAGTTAACCCTAAAATAAGGAAAGTGGGTAAAGTGACCTAGAAGATGTTTTTAAGGAAGCTACTTGGAGAGTATAAATAAGAGGCAAGGATATCTCATTTAAGACACACTTGAGAATATTTAATACTTATAGATTTATGAGGTAACCAAAGTGTATCTAAATCCAAATTTCTGAGGAAAGTGAAGAAAAGAAGGATGGAATTCCAGGAAGGATAAATTCTTTTGATGATGCTTTCTAAGGTATGTTGTTTTTCAGGTAATCTCACCATTTTCGCAATAACGGTTTTTCTATAATGAGTCAGATCTTGAAATTTATATGCCATTGAGGAAACATATCCAAGTATCTATGGTAACCAATTCAGCTTGTGGGTCGTTCTATTTTTGGAGTTACACTCCATGGAAAATAGGGTTTGTGGCTAGTCTTGAAACTAGTCAAAAACAGGCGTTTCGAGTAAAAACACCATAAATTATTCATAACAGATCCAAATTTAGTAGGAACAAATGTGTTGGTTATATTATAGTCTGTAGTATTTTTTATAATAGTTTCATATTTATTCAACAAACATTCCATGCGGGGCACGCTCTACAAGGTCTCTCTCTAGAATAAGACAAAATTCAGCAAGGTATGCCATTTTTGCTATAACTCCGTTTATGAGAGGTTCCAAGTAGTAACACCTAGAGGAATTGCATAAAACAAACTGAATAACATTGTGTATCAGTTTCATATATTTATTCATTATAGGTACAAAGTTATGATTATTTCAAGTTAGGGTTCTTGATTAATTCAAAACTAGTCATGTGAGACTAAAGAAAAGTTTGATGAAAATGTTGGTCTCTTATTGTTAATGTTAAGGAAGGTTTGCAGGTATGTGATCATATACACCATGTATATTAAAGAGTTACAAATCATATTTGGATGATGAAATTGAAGAGGGAAATTGGTTGAGTTACATGTCAGGTACATGGTTGAGACAAGTAGTTGATGAGTTGACACATACATGAGGTGTATAATTGATGATGTTGGTACATCTTGATGACTCATAGTTTATGAAGTTGATACATGATTGGTACATACTTGTTACATGGTTGGAGGCACTTGTTAATAGTATTGTTGACACATGGTTTATGGATGATGTAGCATACTTGTATTATGAGAAGCACATATTGATCTTGGTGATAATTATGAGTTGTTGTGTTATGCTTGGTTGATGCACATATTTGAGAGTTGTCTTGGTGATTGATATTGGTGAGTAGATATGATTTGGTTGATAACATTGATGAGAGAGGTTGTTTGGACAAGTTGTTGTCATAGGTTATTTGTATAGGTTTGGTGTATGGTTGATGCACTTGTTCATGGTACAGGTTGAGGTACAAGTTGGTGCATGGTTGACGTGCTTGTTTATGGTACAGGTTGATTACAGGTTTTTTGGTAAAGGTTGGTGCATGGTTTATGCATTTTTTATGGTACAGGTTGATGCATGGTTCAAGTTATTGGTATAGGTTATTTGGTGCAGGTTGATTGGTATATTTTTACAATAGTATATCTCACAGTGATAGTGTGACAGTGGTTCCATCATTCTACTTATACATCAGGGCGGTTGGAAAGGGAAAGGATAGGTGGTTGTATCCACCTTCCAGTTGTAGCCGGAGAACATAGGGGGTTGTAGCCTCCTTCTAGTTGTATCCATAGAATTGGGGAATTGGAGATTCCCTTAGGTTGTAGCCTAAGAAACTAGGGGGTTGGATCCTCCTTCCAGTTGTAGTTGGAAAACATATGAATTTGGTGCTTCCAATGAATGTAATTCTTCAAGACATATAAGATAAATCATTCTATGGTTTTCTCTTGCTTTGGATTTCCACGTAAAACACTGGTGTAGTTTGTATGTGTATGATTGTTCATTTTTTCATTTCTTATTTACTCTGTAGTTATTGGATGATAATGATACATTGATATAAAACTTGGATTATATGGTTAAAAAGGATTAAATTTCTCTATTACTGATTCATGCCCCCTTTCAGTAATCCAACAATTGGTATCAGAGCAGGTTCCTTCAGGATATAGTTTAACCACTGGAAGGAGATCATGGATTTTTCTGAGAATGGAGTACCAATGTTTAATGGTTAGAATGGTTTTAAGTATGAGATGTGGAGCATAAGGACGAAAGTATTTTTATAGGCACAAGGACTTTATATTTGGCTATCAGTTGTTACAGGATATGATAGTTCAAAAAGGGCAAAGACTGCAACCAAGAAGGAATTGAGGAAGAATAACAAAATAACAATGGCTTTCTTCTGGGAAGGATTACCTAATCCGATAAGAGAAATCATTGGTAAATTTTCATCAGCAAAAGAACTTTGGGATAAGTTACATGAAATATATTCTTCACCCAACACATATTCAGAAAATGTAAAACAAGATGTAGATACAAATCAAGAAGAATTGTGTTCACCATGTCAAGCAGATTTAGAAGATGAAGAGTACATAATCACTAGATGTATGTTATTTTGTTTTCATTGTGAAAAACATGGACATCTTGAAATAGAATGCCATGAAGGAAACAAGACAAGAAAACTAATTGAAAAGGAAGGAAATTATAAAGAAGAATTGATTATTTCTTTAGATGAACTAAGAGAAGAAAACAATTCACTCAAGAAAGAATTGATAAAACAAAAGGAAATTGTTCACATTTTTTAAGAAGCCCAATAGGTCATCAAGAACTTAAGAACTCAGCTAGAAGAAGCCAAAAATATCAAAGAAAATCTTGAATATGAAAAGTAGTGTTTGGAAACCAACATAGTAGCACAGAAGGAAGAAGCAAAAATGAGAGAGAAGATATTGACAGACCATCTTAAGGAAAGAACTAACGATCTAAACCAGCTTGAAGAAGATTTTGGTCAAGAAGAGAAAGGACTTGAAGAAGAAATAATCACATTAAAAATTCATCTTGAAGAAGCGGAAATAACAGAAGAAGTCATGAAGTCTCATATAATGAAGAAATAAGAAGAGGTTGAGAAGATTGAAGAAGAAGTTGTCACATTGATAAGTAAAATCGTCAAGCTCAACAAGAACATTGAAGAGACAGAAAGATCTGCATCAGTTATAGAGAATGAAGAGAAGGAATCTAGGTTTCTAGAAAAGAAGAATGAAGAAAATAGAAGGAGTTATGCATAAGTACTCAAATGAAGGGATCATGGTCAACCAGAATCTAAGAAAACTATTGAAGATACATATTCAAGAAGACCATCCATATTCAATCCACAAAGAAGCTTCAATCACGATCATGATTAGTCAAGGAAAAAATTTAGAATGAATACACCACAAAGAAGATCATTCACTCCCAGGTATGCAAATTTATTTTATGGTAACTTTTTTTATTGTACTAACTTTGGACATAAGGTTGCAGATTGCAGAGATTATAAAATAAATGTTCAAGCAAGATTATAAAAGTGCCTATGTTGTCACCTATAACATTGAGCGTTAGAAATGTCATAAATATGGACACATAGCCAGTGATTGTAGAAGAATGATCGATACTTCCATGAAAGAGAATACTAATATAAGATATAATAAAGTATGGATAAGAAAATAAGAAGAATAGGTGAACAAAGTCCAGGTACCAGAGATCGCAAGATTGGCTATAAAATGAGATGAAGGAAATTCTACAGAGAAAAAGAAAGATGTCAGATACATAAAGGTTTGGAAAATAACTGAAAGAAAGGAAGGACAGGTAAATAAGGAACAAGTTCAAGAGATTGTACTTTTAGGCATTGTAGTCAAAGATGAATCCACGGACATAAAGAAAGAAATAAGAGCTCAGAGAGATAATGAATCTACCAATGAAGATGATGATGAATATACCAATGAAGATGATAATGAATACACATCAGACAAGGATTTGTTCTGAGCCATCCATCTTAGAGAATCCCAGGTAATATGGATATTAGACAGGGGGAGTCTATGTGATTGTTGTGACAGACCAAAGAACCGCCATTCGAGCATCTTGCAGAGTTTGAGAAGACAGATTCAGAGAAATCAGTTAGAAAAAGTACAATTTGATAGATTAATCAATACTTCATGATAGTATAGTGATAAATGGGTTATCATTATGGACAATTGTGCAAGTAGAGTCTTGGAGAGTATGGATAGAGATGGATTCATAAGAACACTTAGTAGGTTTGGACATATATATGATAGTGGATGAGAGCATGGATTCATAGATTGGTTTAGAGAGTGGTTCAGAGACAAAGAAACATTATCATAATGGATGATAATTACATATGAAATGGCTCGAAAAATGCTAATGGATTCCAAATTGACATATTTTTTTTGGACACAAGAAGTGAATACATCAATTCACATTCAAAATAGAGTAATTCTCAGAAACAACAATGACAAAACTCCCTATGAACTATGGAAAGGAAGCACATACAATAACCTCTACATCAAGGTAACTCAAGGTAATATTTTATTAATTAAATTTATGTTGATGATATTATTTTTGGTAGTGATGATGACACGTTAAGCTAAAAATTTGTAAAGGATATGTAGAATGAATTTGAAATGTCATTACCTAGAGAACTATCCTTCTTTCTAGGACATCAAATACGCCAAAGAAACAAATGAATTTTTATTTCTCAAACCACGTATATTAGAGAAATGCTAAATAGGTTCGGAATGGAAGATTGCAAACCAGTTATCACTCCCATGCAAACCAGTTGCAAGTTAATAAAATATGATGATTCAAAGTCTACAAATTAGAGGCAATGCAGGTCAATGATTGGAAACCTACTATATGTGACAACATCCAGACTCGATGTAATGCAAGCAGTTGGACAGGTGTCACGATTTCAAGCAACACCAAAGGAATCACATGTATTAGTAGTAAACAGAATTTTCAAATATCTCAAAGGAACATAATAGTTTGGATTATGGTATCCAAAAGGAAAGGATCTATCTCTTATGTCCTACACAGATGCAAATTGGGCAGGTTGTATTGATGAACAACAAAGCACCAGTGGAGCAACATTCTACTTGGGTGAGTGTTTAGTATCATGGCTAAGCAAGAAACAATCATCAGTGTCTCTATCTACAGTCGAAGATGAGTATATTGCAGCAACAACATGTTGTACATAGGTTCTTTGGATGAAACAAACTTTGACAAATATACAGGTTGAGTATGATGAACACATTCCAATAAAGTATCACTTTCCACTGGAACGAGTCGCAAAGAAGAACATTAGAGTTGAATATGTGGGAACAAAATAACAAGTGGCATACATCTTTACAAAACCACTTCCACGGGAATCCCTTCAGTATCTTCACCAGAGACTAGGAGTAATTTCTACTCCAAAATGAATTCTTTTGAATGCTTATCTTATATGTCTTAGATGTACATGAGTAGGCACCATAAATAGGATAAAGGGGGAGAGATTTATCAGATGCAAAGGTAAATTCTTGGAGAGAGATCATAGAGGCATGTTTCTAAGGGGAGCGAGTGTCACAAGGTAAGAATGAGCGATATGACTTCAGAATGATATCCTTTTTCAAAAAGGGAGATATTATTCATATGAAGGGACAGAGAGTAATTAGAGGATTATAAACATAAATAAAAATCAAAGGCACGTAGATAGGGGGAGAAACACCAAGGCTAGTTCAGTTAGGGGGAGCAGTCCCAAAGGGAGATACCCTTTTCCATTGATGTCAAAGGGGGAGAGATAGAAACATTGATAAAGAGTATAAAAATGAATGTTATCATGACTAAGTGTTTCCATCAATGTTGGTGTTGCCATCAATGCCAAAGGGGGGTATTTTCAGACAACTGACTTAGGTTGATGGATAGTTGGTATGGATTGTTGGCTGTCATTAATGTAAACTATTGGAGAGTGATATTCTAGATTGATGTCAACCCTTAGTGATTGATGTCAACCCCTGGAGAAATTCTTGTAGTGAATTTTGGTAGCACAAGGTTTGGGTAATGGATCCAAGTTGTTTTTATGTAAAGATGAATCATTATTGTCTTTTCATGGTTGATAATAAGTAAAAAGGGATGAACTCCAAAGTGGTCCCCTTATGGTGAAAGCCCTCATGGGAAGACACTTTGCGGATTGAGTTATCCTAGAAGTATGGTTAGAGAAACCATGCTTATTTGTGGAATAATGAGATGAATTTTAGTGAATTTGTCAGTGAAACTATCCTAGATGGATGTTTTTTGTCATGCCATTTCCAGTGGTATGTGGAATGTCACATAAATCCTCACGGTTATAGATTTATGGCCATGCGAAGTTGGAGAACTCAGGTTTAGGGTAATGGACCCAAGTTTGTTTGATGGATAATGGTATGCGTTTTTATATATTTGTAGATAATAATATTATATATGTATAGTACATGTCATTCAATTTCTGGTGGAATGTGGAATGTCACATAACTCCTCACGATTTGAGATTTATGGCCTTACGAAGTTAGAGGACCCTCTTATGTCATCTAGAAGCCCCAAAAGGTCAAAGTAGTCAAAGTAGTTTAAGTTATTTTAGAAGGTAAATAATAAAGTGAAGTGATGAGTGTACTATAATTCAAAGTGAATACACAACAAATTATTTAAATAATAAATTTAATGGATAAATTAGAAGTGGGTTAACCCTAAAATAAGGAAAGTGGGTAAAGTGACCTAGAAGATGTTTTTAAGGAAGCTACTTGGAGAGTATAAATAAGAGGAAAGGATCTCTCATTTAAGACACACTTGAGAATATTTAATACCTATAGGTTTTTGAGGTAAACAAAGCATATCTTAAGCCAAATTTATGAGGAAAGTGAAGAAAAGAAGGCCGGAATTCAAGGAAGGATAAATTCTTTTGATGATGCTTTCTAAGGTATGTTTTTTTTCAGGTCATCTCACCATTTTCACAATAACTTTTTTCTAGAATGATAAAGACCATGAAATTTCTATTCCATTGAGGAAACATATCCAAGTATATGTGGTAAAACATTTATCTTGTGGGTCATTTTAATTTTGGAGTTATACTCCGTGGAAAATAGGGTTTGTGGATAGTCTTGAAACTAGTCAAAAACAAGTGTTTCAAGTAAAAACATCATAACTTCTTCATAAAAGATAAAAATTTAGTAAGAAAAAATGTATTGGTTAGAGTACAGTCTGTAGTATGTTTTGTAATAGTTTCATATCGATTCAACAAATATTCCGTGTGGTTCACACTCTACAAGGTCGCTCTCTAGAATAATCCAGAATTCAACAAGGTATGCCATTTTTTCTATAACTCCTTTTATGAGAGGTTCCAAGTAGTGACACTTGGAGGAATTGCATAACACACACTGACTAAAATTCTATATCAGTTTCATATTTTTATTCATTACAAGTACAAAGTTATGATTATTTCAAGTTAGGGTTGTTGACTAATCCAAAACTAGTCATGTGAGACTAAAGAAAAGTTTGATGAAAATGCTAGTCTTTTGTTGTTAAAGTTAAGGAAGGTTTGAAGGTATGTGATCATATACACTAGGTATATTACAGAGCTACAAATAGTATTTTTATGATCAAATTGATGAGGGAATTTGGTTGAGGTACATGTCGGGTACATGGTTGATACAAGTAGTTGATGAGTTGACACATACATGAGGTGTATAGTTGATGATGTTGGTACATATTGATGAGTCATATTTGATGAAGTTGATACATGATTGGTACATACTTGGTACATGGTTGGAGGCACTTGTTATAAGTATTGCTGACACATGGTTTATGGATGATGTAGTAAACTTTTATTATTAGAAGCACATATTGATCTTGGTAATAATTATGAGTTGTTGTGTTATGCTTGGTTGATGCACATATTTGAGAGTTGTCTTGGTGATTGATCTTGGTGAATAGATATGATTTGGTTGATAACATTGATGAGATAGGTTTTTGTGATATGTTGTTTGGACAAGTTGTTGTGACAGGGTATTTGTACAAGTTTGGTGCATGGTTGATGCACTTGTTCATGATACAGGTTGAGGTATAGGTTGGTGCATGGTTGATGAACTTATTTATGGTACAAGTTGATTACAGTTTGTTTGGTACAGACTGGTGCATGGTTTATGCACATTTTTATGGTACAGGTTGATTATAGTTTGAGGTACAAGTTGATGCATGGTTCAGGTTATTGGTATAGGTTATTTGGTGCAGGTTGATTGGTATAGGTTTACAACAGTATATCTCACAGTGATAGCATGATAGCGGTTCCATCATTCTACTTATATGTCAGGGCAGTTGGACGAGGCAAGGATAGGTGGTTGTAGCCACCTTCTGGTTGTAGCTAGAGAACATAGGGGGTTGTAGCCTCCTTCTGGTTGTAGCTAGAGAATTGGGGAGTTGGAGCTTCCCTTAGGTTGTAGCCTGAGAAACTAGGTGGTTGGAGCCTCCTTCCAGTTGCAGCTGAAAAACAAAGGAAGTTTGTGCTTCCAATGAATGTAATTCTTCAAGACATATAAGATAAATAATTATGTGGTTTTCTCCTGCTTTAGGTTTCCACATAAAACATTAGTGTACTATGTATGTGTATGATTGTTCATTTTTTCATTGCTTATTTACTCTATAGTTATTGGATGATAATGATACATTGATATAACACTTGTATTATATGGTTAAAAATGATTAAATTACTCTATTACTGATTCACCCCCCTCTCAATAATCCAACAAAATATTGATTGACGTGTGTTGGCCCTTGACCAAGTTTTGGAGAACCTTGGTCATGCTTGACCATTTTTGGGACTTCGACGGGCTAGTTTAGGGTTTTATGTAACGGGTATGGGATGTCAGCCCATGGGTTTACCCATGTTTAGGACGCTTTTTAGGGAATTTTGGGTTTAGGGTTTTATGTAACGGGTATGGGATGTCGGCCCATGGGTTTACCCATGTTTAGGCCCCTTTTGTAAAGTATAAATAGAAATCTAGGCAATGTAAGTAAAGGGGAGAAAACAGGGTAATGAGGCCAGTGAGCTAACCATGGATAGTTGTTGATTATTCATGCATACTATGTGTTGAGAAATTGTAGAGATAAGTGAAAGTGATTGTAAGACGCTAGTGTGCATATTGTAAGAAATATTTATGCTTGAACCTAGCTCGAGGAAGGAGGATCTGGTGAGGTGCACACAGATCTCCTGTGCTATGCGGAATTGGCTTGTGGATCTGTGCATGTAAGAAGATTGACATAAGACAATAAATAAGAATAAGAGTTGGTGGACGTAGCCCCACATTGGGGTGAACCACGCATATCCTATGTTGTGGTTGCTTTGTGCATTGTGGTTGTTATGTTATTGTTGTGATTTATGCTTAGTGTTGTAATATATATTTTAGATGCATCTGATACAATAGCTTAGTGCTTAGAGAGGTGAATGAATGTTGCATATGATATATTTCTATATGTTAAGTGCTTGGATGTATTATATCTTATTGAGTACTGCGTTGTTTTGTAATTAGGGTTTTCTCCTGTGAAGTGGATAAGAGTTAAATATTGATGAATGTTAACTGCTAAGTGTTATGTTAAGTATTGTGATCACCAATCTATGTCCCAGATAGGTTGTAGACACTTGAGTCCTACAACCACCCCTTCCTCTACCGTAGGTGATACTTCATCTACTTCGTAGGTGTTGCCGAAAGGGCCCGTAGTTAGTTTTTTTTTGGTGTGTTGTTGAAGAGTTAAACCCTGGGTCTACCCCTATGCCAACAAATGGTTCCATTTTTGGGACCTGAAACTGTGATTGTTGGGAACTGAAGAAAAGAGAAATCTCTATGCGTAGGTCTACTGCTTTAGTGTGCAGTATTCCACATGACTATGAAGCTCTGTGATAAGAAAGGAATCAGATCTGAAGAAAAGAGGTAAGATATTAAATCTCTGTGCTCTGAGAAAGGTAAGATAAGTGAAAATTTTTGTTTCAAAAGAATGGATCTAGGTGTATTTGATAGATTTTTTCCTAGTCTGAAAACAAGGGCACAACTAGAAGAAACAAGATTTGATATGAGTAGATCTGGTAGAAATAATGAAAGATATGTTATTTCTATGCATATAAAGAATATTTGGACTAATAAATGGATTTAGGATCCTAGAAAGAATTTTTTGTAGGTTAGTTACTGTGATCCCAGTGCCCAGTACAGGAAAGGTTGGGGATCATTTAAAAGAAAGAGAGGATTAACTTTTTTTTATAGTTGCAGAAGACCGAGACATATTGCTAAGGAATGACCTAGTAAAGGTCCTAGTTGTCTTTGTTGTAAAGCTATGGACCATGAAGTTTTGGATTTCCCTAGAATGATTGCTAAAGTTGAAAAGATGAATATGAGACAAGAAAACCATGAGAAAGGCAAAGAAACTAAGGATATGATAGAACCCCATAAAGAATCAGAGACCGCATTATTACAGATGAAAGAAACCTTGAATGATCACAGAGACATCAACTTATTAGAGGTATTAAAAGAGAAGGAGTGCATAGAAACAAGAATAGGAGACTTCGACATAGTCTGTGTTTTGGATAAGGAAACATAGGTGAATATCATGACAGAAAGAACTTGGGAAATTTTGGGAAAGCCTGCTATGGTTCCTTCATTGGGAGGAATAGGATTCTTTAAAGAAAAGATGATAACCCTATGTGGAATAATTACCCAGATACCTATGAGTGCTCATGTAACTTCGTCAGAAGAATAATTTGAGGTTGTTAAGTTTGTTGAGAACAACGCCCCATTTTCTATTTTGATAGGAAAAACTTGAATCGAGAAATATCAGATACGAAGGAAACAAGAAGAGGAAACCCTAGAATAGAAAAAACAAGAACTAAGAGATTTCATGGCTAGGAGAATATAACATCTAATATAAGAACAAGAGGACAAGTCGAAGCTACTAAGGGCCAGAGACCTGACTGCCGAAGTTGAAAGAACACAGGAAGACATGAAATATTTGTCCATATAGGAGAGTAGAGAAACTACACTAGAAAGAGAAGAAGTATTACCCTCGAACCCTATGAAAGAACCCCCATAGTGTGAAGTTACTATGACAAGAGGAGATAAGAACAATAATGGAAAGAGGAAATCAGTGACTCAAATCATAGGAAAGAAAGCAAGAAATCTCAGCAAGAATAAAACAAAGTTAGAAAAAGTGTAGGAAGTTCCAGAGGGGACTTCACAAAAGGAAGGTTTGTAGAACTTAAACTTATCCGGAATAGAAGAACAACGTAGATTGGAAATTCACCATGGTGAAGAAATATGATCATTGGAGGTGTCCCGACCATTAGAATGACGCTCCAGAATGGATAGAAACACATTTATGGACAATAAGACAGCTATTAGACCATTGAGACCGCATCATAATGGATGGAATTGCATTGATTGAGGCATTCTTTTCCGTTGGAGGAATTTGTTACAATGTTGTCTATTTATCCCGTCGAACGTTGCACTGAGAACACTTTTGTGAATTGTGAGTATCTGAGCCCGCAGAGAATTCACTGTTATCCCACTATGCCTATTGATACTTCACCACCCTTTCTGTTACCGTGAGTATTTTTCCACCTACTTGAGATATCCGATCTCAAGTGTGTATGTTAGGTGAGCGCAGTGAAGTGGAAAAGTCCATGGAATAAATTTTGATAGATCTAATGGTTGAGAAGGTCATTTCTGTAGGTGTACAGGCCTCATCAACTAGAGGATTTCAAGCCTCTCCATCAACTACACATCGATCTGGACCCTCTATAGTTGCAACAGAGAAACAAAGTAAGCATTGTGATGACTTGGCAAACACGAAGCTCATCCCATGTATCCTTCTCGACTATATCCTACCTTTGGCTGGCGCGGTTAGTCATGAAACTGTCCCAAGGGACTTCGAATACACCTTGATTACTGCGTACCTCTTGAAGGGGATACACACAATTGGACTACAGTTGGGACAAATTATGACATTGAAGATTAGTAACTTCAACTTGGGAGATCACAAGAACTACGACATGCTCGCCACACATAAGTATTTGACCAAGACAATGGGGAAGAAGTCGAATATCATCCCCCATCCATGGATTATGGACATCACAAGGTCCACCATCCTAAACATAATGAAGATACCCAATTTTGGAAGGAATTAGGAGGTTAACTCATGTGTTAAACTCCTATTGTCTTGCTTCCATGGAAGTTAACTGTGGCTGGATAGACTCATCACCGTAGATATAGCACTGATCCATTGGATCACTAGATTAAGCATGCAAGGACCAGACCCACAAGACTTTTATCCAGGGAAGGTTTCATATCACACCATGGCGCAGAGAATCAAAGACACCTATGGTGATGTGGAGAGGGGAAGCAAGGCTATAAGGTATCTTCCATCCATAATAGTGTAGTGCACCTAGCCTATCAGTTGATTGCTGGTAAAATAGTAAGGAATAATAGACCCATGCAGGTCACGGGGTTCATTGTTGACCTCATGGGAAAATGCATTGAAGGACTAAAAATGAACTCGGTGAGCTACCTAGACAACCAGTTAGAGCGAGACTTCCATGAATCTTAGGATCAAGGCTATGAGTTCCAATTTAGTTGGCTGTTGATCCTCATCACCTTCATTGCTTGGGAGATGATGGAAGGAGTGAACTTCCCTGAGATTGAACTATTTGAACCCCTAGCTATGAAGTTCACTACGCTCTGGTACTCAAGAGACATGGCTAAGCAATGGCAGTAAAATGCGGTGTTCCACACCTATTACATGCAGTTGAAGAGGGCTATTGAGTCTTTCCCTCATATGATGTTGAACACCCTACACAAGTTCATGCCATTTGTGAAGTTCCACGAAGATAGACATTTTATTTATATCACTGCATGAGGATATGAACATAAAGAAGAGCTCCAATCCTACTATAATCTTACTAAGGAGAACATGGAAGAAATAACTAAGGAATGGCTAGCAGAGTTCCTTATACCAGTTGACCAAGCATAACTGTCTGACCCTAACCTCATCGGTAGTAATATGGTCACTCGAAAAGAATATGATTCACCCAGCAGTAGCAAAACGAAAAAGAAAGAAGAGGTACAAGATCTAAAAAACACATCAGAAGAGACTGCTTCAGATTCACCTGGAGGGGGAGGAGGTGATGAAGTAGACAAGGAAGAGAATGAAGGGAAAGAAGACAAACCGGAGCAGGGAAAAGTAACACCACCGAGGGATCCCCTTGATCAAGCTAAGAAATCCAAGAAAAGAAAGGTTTCCCCCAAGAAACCTTCATCACGGAAGAAGTCAAAATCCAGTAAGCCCAAGTTGTAGACTGTGCTCATAGTGGATGATATTGAACTCATCATCGTTATTGTATCAGATACCTCAGAAGATATTTTACAGTGCACCGAAGAAAAAAAGGAGACCATGTATGACTGGATTGAAGTAGATTTGAAAGGGGTACAACAAGCCCTCTACTCCAACTGCATAGTGTCTACTCTACCACCATCATCTGAAGGGATTGAGTTGGGAGATGAACCTACCCAGCTACGTAGAATAGTAGATGTGAAAGAATCTTTCCTTCACTGTGTCCAAGAAGAAAAATAATAGGCCACAGAGGCATTAAATAAAGAAAAAGAGGAAGCCTTAGAGCAATGTCGGGTTGCGCAGCAAGAAAAAGATGACCTCTAAGAAAATTTCGCAGAGGATAGAGCACAGATACAGAAGGATAAAGAACAACTGCTTGGAGAGTAGATTGGAGTTAAAGAAGCATTCACTAGATAACTTCACTCTTTGATGGGCTTAGAACATATGGAAGAACACCCAATGGAGAGTCAAGTGGGGAAGCTTTCTGAAGCCATTCAGCAGCTCCAACAAAGAGTAGCAGAACTAGAATTATAAGCAGTGCCAAGCACTCTGCAGGAAGTGTGAGACCAAAGGAAAGAAACTTCCCGGTGTGCAATCTAGAGAATCAAGTCATTGGACTTAGAATGCAAACATCTTAGCAGTCAAAGTGCACAGACCTACGAGCGCCTTACAGAGGACCCGAAACAAAGGACACTGGAGTCACAACTCTAGGAGGAAAAGAAACAAGCAACAATAGTGCAAGTGCAGTTGAAGCCACTGTCAGTGGTTGAGAGGATGAAAAGAGCCCAGGAACAACACACTGTTCAACAACAGGTCCAAGCCATCCATATCAAGGTCATGAGAGTGACCCAAAGGCTCCAACCAGTGCATGATGAAGCTTGCACACTTTTTGAGGAGATTTAAGGATGAGGTGCAGAAGTGGAACAAGTGGTCACCACAATAGAACAACACTTAGAAGGACCTTTGAACAAGAAGGATATTCAAAAGTTCACTGAGAAGGAGGCTTTGGTGAAGTAGTAGGTTGAGGTATCTTGAGCCAAGCTTGAGGCCTTTGAGGTAGAGTTACCCATATCAGAGTGACATGGGATGAGTCACAAATGAGTGTTGGGGGCATATTGGCCCTTGACCAAGTTTTGGAGAACCTTGGTCATGTTTGACCATTTTTTGGACTTCGAAAGGATGGTCGAAGGAGGAGCACAAGGCAAAGTGGAGATCACGGGATCTTGACCCCTTTTTAGGGCATTTTGGGTTTATGTTTTTATGTAATGGGTATGGGATGTCGGCCCATGGGTTTACCCATGTTTAGGCACATTTTGTAAAGTATAAATAGAAAGATAGGAAATGTAAGTAAAGGGGAGAAAAGGGGGTAATGAGGCTGGTGAGGTAAGTGCAGATAGTTTTTGATGCTTCATGCATACTATGTGTTGATAACTTGTAGAGCTAAGTGAAAGTGATTGTAAGGCACTAATGTGCAGATTGTAAGAAAGCTTTGTGCTTGAACCTAGCTCGGGGAAGGAGGATCTAGCGAGGTTCACACATATCTCTTGTCCTATTTGAAGTTGTCTTGTGGCTCTGTGCATGTAAGAATATTGACAGAAGACAATAAATAAGAAGAAGAGTTGGTGGACGTAGCCCCACACTCAGGTGAACCATGTATATCCTGTGTTGTGGTTTCATTTTGCATTGTGGTTGTTATGTTATTGTTTTGACTTATGCTTAGTTCTATAATCTGTATGTTATATGCATCTGATATAGTAGCTTGGTGATTAGAGATGTGAATGAATGCCATATCTGATCTATTTCTATATGCTAAGTGCTTGGATGTATTAGATCTTATTAAATATTGCATTGTTTTGTAATTAGGGTTTTCTCCTACAAAGTGGATAAGAGTTAAATATTGATGAATGTTAACTACTAAGTTCTTTGTTAAGTAATATGATCACATATCTATGTCCCAGCTAGGTTGTAGACACTTGAGTCTTGCAACCACCCCTACCTCTACCTCAGGTGATACTTCATCTGCTTTGCAAGTGTTGTCGAAAGGGCCGGTAGTTAGAGTATTTTTGGTTCGTTGTTGAAGCATTGAACCCTGGGTCTGCCCCTATTCCAACAACGTGTAAAATTATCTAATACATATTCCTCTTAGACCCTTCAAAAAATCTTTCTCTGTAGTAGTGTATGATTTTGCAGTATTGAATGCAATCTCGGTAAGGAATCCTGCAATAAGTATATCTAGCTAGAAATCGACTACGCATGTGAATTTATTATTGACTTTTTGTAGCACAATATTTTCAATAGTACATTCTATTGGTATTATCTGATTAGTTGGGTGATTTTCCTTCAATATCAATATCCACTCCTACAAAAAATGTGGAAAATAACAGAAAAATACCTCATGAAGATCAGTAAATACACACCTTTCCAAATAATGACACAATGTATACTTAGAGTTTCTATTGTTTTTTTGCAAAAACTCGAGCTATTTTGTTTCCAACCATCATTTTATCTCCTATTTAGTCAGATTCCATGGTCTGGTCATCCCCTTCTAATATTGCATTCTCTTCACTGTCCTTCTCAACAAATCCCTTCAAATCTATTCTTTTGGGTTCTAGCCAGCAACAAAACCATTTGTTGGATGTTAGGGATGACACATATTCTACTTTAGGTTTCCAAAAAATCCTTCCAAACCATCAACCCTTATGGATACCATAAGAAAAACAGTGCACACATAGTGCATAATGAAGTCTCACCCGAGATGGCTTTATGGGTGACTGCAGGACCCAGATGTCTACAATCGTGGAAGGCTACTATGGGGATGATATACATTCTTTCTACATCAAAATACATCAAATATATTATTATAACACAACATAATATCCAGATCTATCATTCTATAATCATTTTCATTCATTAAGATTCATTATGTAGTAAATATTGTGACTATTCTAGTGCGTGCTCCATTTTACTACTAAAGATTCATTCATTCAGCATAAATAACAAGAAATAAAGAAAACATTCCAAACAAAGACACACGTTTTACCATCATTCACCCCCCTCGGCTACGTCCACAAAGATCTGACATTTTTATATCTTTTATTATTCTTCATCAAGTTATTTCACTGTGTGCATTACATGTGAGGATGACAAGATCTCACTAAGCTCCACAAATTGCGATCTTACCCTCGATTACAATGCATCTCTATCTCCAAAACAGACTCTAAGATCCTCAAAAGTAGTAGCTCATGCTAATATCACAAAATAACAACCACTTCAACAACAACTTCTACCTTCTATCTCACCACATATAATTTATATTACAAAAATGGGTTAGTACCGATTACAAAATTGAATAAAACCATAACCCACTAACCATAAGTGGATTAGGTTTGTCCACTTTCTAACTTACTAAGCATGGCTAGTCCAAAATCCAACTTTTTTCCTCGTCGATATGCATTCTTCTTCCTTCCTTTGACTTTCCTACTTTCCCAGCGTTTCCTTTCCCTATTTTCCAATGCAGACTCCTTTTCTAGTATATTTTCTAACTATCTTCATTAATTACTGTGATTTTCCCCAAAATGGCATGTACCAACACTCATCAAATATTTACGCATATTCCTTAAGACACGTCCACTGCTGCATCCAAATATGCCTAATTCCACCATGACACTCATCCAAGCAGTTTTTCCTAAGCTCTCTTCACGTTCTCCCAATGAAAGCATCCCAAATTGTTGTAAGTATTCTTCAAATATGCATCACTTAAGTCACACTCAAGTCTATTAGTTTTCACTGAGGAAATGGAATCCACTTGAACCACCAATTCTTTCATCTTCCCTTCAAATAACTCACTTCAACAATTGGAAAATGTAAGAACTCTAACCAAACATACCTTTCCAATTACATCCTTCTTTGCAACCATGTTCTAAGTCTATTGTCTTGGAATTTCAATTTCCCAAGCAACTGAATCTTCGCATGAACTCCCCTCAATCACCATTTGAAGCTCCACATATACTACCTTTGTTGTGATACAAGGCTGAGTCCATCTGTCCACTTTAGAAATATGTCTAAGTCCCAAAATTTGTATGAAACTAGATAAAATCATCTCCAATATCTCTCCATCTCCACACTTTGATTTCTTCCACTTCAAGGCACCATACATCCACCTATCGACTGTAAATTCATATTATTGTTGATCGACTATTGTAACTTTATGAAGAGTCACCTTGTTCGAAGCTTGTGATCTACCCATTCATCCAACAACCCATCTAAACTAAACTATTGTTCTCAGTGATGCACGCCACAAAGACATCATGATGGAAACATGACCAACTAAATGCCTAGTGTGAAGCTACTCTAGGTTTCCCTTGGTCATCCAACACACCTAAGTGCTTCAACTTGTTGCAACCTAGAACTTCGCATCTTCACAATCACTTCTACGATCACCCTCTATGTTTCTTTTATGTGATCACTTCTGCGGTTATATCTACGACAATTTTTGAAACAATACTATGCTCAACTTTATTTCCAAAGTGCTCAGCTAACCCAATGAACTCTATGATTGGTCTCTCTAAGGTGTGCACAACAGGTAAAACATTGATTTCCTTCACACATCAAACCAACCAATTACACATCTGAGATCGAGTCTGTGACAATTTCTATGATGAACTCTGCAATGCGTTCTGTGATCACCAACCCTATCCAAGTGCTTCATTTCATCACAAAATTCTTCTCTTGGTATGTACAATGTGTGCACCCAACTAAACCTTCCCATCATATCTTCAACCAAACATGTGTCGTAAGTCTGATGCAAAGTCTGTGATGAATAATTTCGCTACAATGAACCATTCAACAAGTTTGTGAACATTCCCATTGGACTATCTTCACAAAAATCATCCTTCTCAACAAGTGTTCCCTACCACAACTATTATGACTGCAAGTGTGGTGAATAGAATCAAAATGCTCTGATACCATCTATCATCGAGATATTGGTGAAGATATCCCAAACCCTTATCCAAAACATTCAACAAATCCACTCTAATACCATTTGTCACATCCTCATATTGTGCCTTGTGATCGTACACATCTTAAGGGAATTTGGCACCATGAATTTTCACGCTTTTGTGTTTGGTAACACCAAGGTTACTTCATCCGGTCTATGCCTCTTCACCTAGAGCATACCCATACTTTGTTATAGGCTACTTGTGAGTCACACTCCTACTCTAGTGTAACTCTTGTATACTTAGAAATGTTTTAATAACTTTAAGACTTAGTCATATTTAGGTATACATCCACGAACATAAGAAGCTAAGAGAACAACAACAAAAAATACAAAATAAACATAAATATAGTACTGGTGTCACAAATCATGCCTAACATCCGGTTAAGTCTTTGTTATTACAAAATAGTTATGATATGAGAATTATTCAATTGGTTTACAACTTCGACATAGTCAATCGAATTGCCTCACCTCATGAAGAAACGTATACATAGATTTGTCACCAAGAATCTCTTTGCACAAGTATCTTGTCAACCTCCTATGGTGCACCTCAAACATTCCCTCAATTGCAAAATTGGTATCTCTTCATTTCCGCAGACTTCAAAGATTTCAGTTTTGCCTCACACATGCCTCCAACATACCTGCATTTTCTAGACTTCCCCAAAATTATCTCAAGAGAGACTTCAACTTTGTCCACTAAATCCACCTCAAGGAAGAACACATACTCCCATGTGGAGCAACTTGTCTCCTTGAGGGAGATTTCTCTTTTTGTCTGCCTCCAATATGTAAATCTCTCTTTATCTCTTCCAAGTTTTTCCAAGATTCCTTCCTTAGTTGTGTGCCCTTTCTCTTATATGGGCTCCAAGGGTCACTTTTTTGAAACATTATGTCTCTTGGATGTGTTATTCCCCTTCACGAATCGTCACACTCAATCAAATGGCGTGCCCCTCTATGGATCTAGTGCACCCATCTAGCCCACACACCCATCAACCAACATTCTTCATGGATTGGTGTGACCCATTCATCTAACCAACTCAACATATTGGGTGTTCACATGCTTAGGTGATTCGATTTGACTCTCCTGAGTATGACCCCCATGCCTTATCGGATTTTCCTTCATTGGTGGAGCCCCCAAGTCATGCCCTCAACCCTTCATGAAATCATTCGTCATTTGACGTATTTCAGGAGGAATCTTGGGTGGATTCTCCCCTTGGCACGTTGCATGCCCAAGGAACCCCAACTCTCCCTTATATGAAGAATTTCATCTTCTCATTCACACCAAGCATCTTTCTTGCTCAATCCTTTGTTTTGGTCTGCGCATGCCCGGGCTTGGTGTCGTAATCCTTACACTTTAGGATTTAACTTTGAAATTTGGTACAAGGCTCTCAAAGAAAATATCATTGTGTGATCATTGTAAATTCCCTCAATAGTTCAAATATCCTTAATAATTATAGATAGTAGAAAATTAAACAAAGATGCATATTCTTTGTCTAATAGTTCCTCATTCCTCATTTAGAGTAAGTTATCGAAATGGGTTATTTTGATATTTTAAGCACCAAATGAATATAATTTATCTTCTATAGAATTATAAAGAAAAAATGTGCATGGATTTTGAACTCCATTTCAAAAGAGGTGACTTGGTTTCTATTTTCCATCAACTTTACATTTAACTCTAATTATAAAAATGTAGCTTATTTATCCTAAAACTTTTTCATAAAAAATCATTACCATTACATATTGTATTCTATATTTCAAGTAACAACCAATACTTTAGTTTAATAAAAAACAAATCTCTCATTACTTCCCTACAAACCCCTTCCACACACCAAAACACCACCTACATATATTATTATTTATTCATAATGTAAAAGCACCTACAAATATTATGATTTATACATTATGATTTATTCATAATGTATAAGTCACATGGACAATGGATCCCTTCATTGAAAGTTATTCCTAGTTTCTGGTGTTTTGAGGGAAAAGACCATGATGATGGGAGGAAGCTTGTAATGTGATGGCAACTAAATTAACTTTTGTGATCATGAACATTTTTACTTTTGTAATAATTAAATCTACTTGATTGTTAACTAAATTTTCCTTTAGAAATAATATTTAACAGTATTTTAGTTTTTTTTTTCAACCAACAAATAAAGATTTAACTGATTGTTAACCAATTTTTATTTTAAAACTAATATTTAACATTATTTTAATATTTGTATCAACAAACATCGCATGACCCAATGAATATGTATAATTCACCAAACACCAGGGTTCCTCATCCATCATCTTATACTTGGCATGTATATACTTCACTACCCACTTCACCACAATGACTTGTCCAACGCACCTCATCAAATATTTAGGCAACTTCCTTAAGCCACCTCCATGGTTGCATCCAAATATGTCTAAGTCCACCATAGCACTCATCCAAGCAAGTCATCCTAAGATCTTTACACGTTCTCCAAACCAAGGCATCCCAAACTGCTGTAAAGCTTCTTCAAATATGCACCACTTGAATCACCCTCAAGTATATCGGTTTTCTCTGAGGAAATGGAATCAACTTGAACCATGAAGTCATCCATATTCCCTTCAAATAAATTGCTGCAAAAGTTGGAAAATGAAATAATTCAAACCAAAAATACCTTTCCAATGAAATCCTTCACTGCAACCATGTTCGAAAGTTTGTTGTCTTGGACTTTCACTTTCCTAAGAAACAAAATCTTCGCATGAACTCCCCTCAATCACCATTTGCAACTCCACATCTACAAGACCTTCGATGCAATACAGGGCTGAGTCCATATGTCCACTTTAGAAATATTTCTAAGTCCCAAACTTTGTATGAAATAGGATGAACTCATCTCTAATATATTTACATCTCCACACTTTGATTTCTTCAACTTCAAGGCACCATATATCCACCTCCCGATTTTCAATTCATACTACTATTGATAGACTATTGTAACTCTACAAATAGTCACCTTGTTTGAAGGTTGTCATCTAATCATTCATCCAACAACCCAACTCAACCCAAGTGTTGTTCTCAATGATGCATGACACAAAGAAGTCATGATGGAAACATGCCCAACCAAATTCCTAGTGTGGAGTTGCTCTAGGTTTCCTCAAGTCATCCAACACACCCTAGTGCTTCAACTTTTTGCAACCCAGAACTTCTCCTCTTCACAATCACTTCTATGATCACCCTCTGTGTTTCGCTTCTGTGATCACTTATGCAATTAGATATGAGACAATTTGGGAAACAATCATGTGTTCAACTTCCTTTCCCAAGTGTTCGGATCACCCAATGAACTCTATGATTGGTCTCTCTAAGGTGTGCACAACAGTTCTGACACATATTTCCTTCACAAATCAAACCAACCAATTCTACATTTGTTATCAAGTTTGTGATAAGTTGTATGATGAGTTCTACACTAAGTTCTGTGATCACCCACCCTATCCAAGTGCTTCATTTCATCAAAAAATTATGCTCTTGGTATGTACAAGTTGTGCTCCCAAATCAACCTTCCCATCGCATTGTCAACGAACCTCTTTCATAACTCTGATGCAAAGTATGTGATGAATAATTTCTTTGCATTGAACCATTCAAAAAGTCTGTGAACATTCCCATTGAACTATCTTCACAATGATTGTAAAAAACCTAGTTAAATAACTAATTGTCAAAGTTAAATAATTGTTTAAGGTTTATTAAGTTTAATTAATTAAATAATTAATTGTCTAATGTATATTAATTAATTAATTAATTATTATTTAATGTATATTAATTAATCAATTAATTAATTAATTAACTCATTAAATATTTGGGTAATGAATTATAGTTTAATAAATTTTAATTTATTAAAAGAAAACTTAACGTATTGAAGGATGGATGGAACCATTAAGGAGGGATAAGATGGTTGGCATTGAATGAAGGGATAAGGTGGTTGGCATTGAATGGAGAGATAATTTGGGGGNAGAGAGGGGCACTTTTGATTTTGGGGACAACGAGAATTATTTTGATATTAGGAGACTGTATTGGAGCATTTTCCAAAGGGGGGGGGATTGTAAAACTATATTTCTGGTTTTTGGCTTGAGGAATTTGTTGGACTGTTACAGGGGAGCATCTGTTGCTGTGAGTTTTGGGCCTGGGGGCCAGGAATCCTTACGGAATCCTGGAGCTAGGGAGCTGGATAGACTCTGTTCCTAGCTTGCTGGGAGGAAAGATTTAGTTTTGGGAAGAATTTGGCAGAGCAGCTTGGGCATAGTTTCAGCTTCAGCTTGGACAAAGAGAGTTGGGAAACAAATCACTTGACAGGTATTTTTGTTCGTTATTATGGCATGTTCATTATCGTATGATGATTCAATATGTTATTTATGCTATGTATATTATTCAATATGTTATTTATATCATGCTCCCATTTTGAATTTTGCTGAGCCATAAACTGTGAACTGTTATTTTGCTGAATATAGAACCGTAAAAAGAAATAGTAATAGAAATGTATGTTTTAAATTTATGAAATTCTAGGTTCTGTTAGGGAGGACCATTACATATGGTATCAGAGCTTTAGTTTGAAATCTGGGACCAAAGGCCCACCTACCCACCCATCCTCTTGACTCTAGATAGAAAGCTAAGTTGTGTGTCTTGTAAACAATCCAAAAAACTTTCCTGAAACCCCCTTAAGACTTTAAAACTTGTTGGCCTATACAGGTAAAATCTTTGAAAATTGTGATATAAACATAAATAACTAGAGGTATAAATAATATGTTAAGGAAAACTTGTAAATCTGGGCCTGAGGGCCAAGCTCCAGCTCCGGCTCCACCTAACCTACAAGCCAAGCACACAATTTTTTTTTAAAACACAGATATAAAAATAAATAATCATATATGTACTGGGTTTAAAGAAAAGAAAAAGGACAAGAACAAATATACTCTAAAGAAAAAAAATCACAACACATGTTAAGCGCAGTCAACACATAAGTCACCAAAGCCAAGCGCAAGCGCTAATCCTAACACATCTCAAACCAGCACACATGAGCAAGGAGGAGCCCTCGAGGGGCTTATTATTTTCTCCATGCATCTGCTTAATCTATATTTGCTTATCCAACAAAATTCACCAAAGCACAACGTTGAGCACCAAGCCCAACCACACTCTACATGAATCGCTTCGTCATGACAACACATGAATTTGCATTTCCAGAGATTGGTTGAAAAATAAATTGAAATCAAAACACATGAAGAGAGACCTAAAAATAACTATGCTCAAATATAAGAGGAAAAACCTTTAAACATGCTTCCATTGACGAAATGAGAGTTTGCCTATAGTTTTATTCTTTGATTAAGAAATGAATTGTGTACCTCAAGTATTTCATGAACAAAGATGGATTCTCTGTAAGCACTCCATTCTGGATACCTGTCCCAACACAATTTTCCCTTGGCCGGACCTCAGGTGTATTTGAAAGGACACACGCCTCCATATGTTGGATGTATTTTTGTGATATTGGGGCAATATCCAGGCTCATCAACATGATGCATGGAAAGCCTCTCAATGTTTCCTCCATCCCCAATAGTGATATAGACAGGGCCACATGGATCCAACCCATACTTATAAACTCAGTTTATTCTCTCGTATGATTGCACATGTCAAAGGAAAGCAAGGTCCACACCATACTTGTAAAGAAGGTCTTCCATCTGTTGTCTCATGCATTTGAACTCCTGATAATGGCTGTTGTAACTATTATACCATGGGTTGTGCCATGATGCTATTATCCATGGAGTATCACTTTGACCCACATGCTTTAGATCTCTCTTTAGCCACTTATACTGCTCGTTGGTTCTGTTATAGTCAGTATATGATGCTAGAATCATGAAGTGCACTCCTCCGGTGTTGAAAGAGTAATAGAGATTGTTGTCGGATCCGGATTCCTTCGATGGGACTATAAAACTGGCATTGTAAGATGCAAATTCAACGTCTCCATATTGCGTTTCTATGTCATGATTTTCCCCCAATACCATCATAGGCACGCATGATACCAATGGCTCCATGAACCTTCCCCATGCATCCCAGGGAGGCTGATATGTTTGATAAAATGGACCCTTAGGGAAGGCGCACTTAAAGCAGGCCGCATATTGATCATTAATGGTAATTGTGTAAGACATGTCTCCAACCATGAGAACCATGGAGGGTTCATTCTACACAAGATGACTAAATGTTGTGGAGGAATTATAAGTGAGACCTAGATCTCCAACTACCGCTATTTGAGGGAGATACTTATTTGGGCCTGGAGAAGGCAGAGTGAAAAATCCATGCTCTTCTCTAACCAATTCCAATGACCTTGCTCAGACCTCCTCAAGCACCAGAGCCCAAGACCAAGAGCCAAGTCACCATGGAGGAGCCACGGGAAATCACAACACAGGTTAAAAACCAACAAACTCATGCTTCAATGGCCTACCACCAATTCGATCTGTGGCTTCCAGAATGAGAATGTCTTCAACTCCATCATTCTCCATAACTCTAGCAGTCGTTATCCCACATAGGTCTATAAGATTATAAACAACACACATACAACAAGCAACCATTCACCAAGAAACACATAGCCCAGCCCACGGGATAGCGCCCTCTTGTCATATGAAGGAGGAGCCCGCGGGATTGTACACAACACAAAGCCAACGACCAACCACTAAGCCAACGCCTTATAGAATGGTCCTTCTACAAATGCACATGGTCTCTTCGATAATGAGCTAATCCCTTCTCCCTTAGGACCTCCATTCCATCCTCAACAACTCTCTACAACATGGCCTTCAAGAGTGTATGGTCAAGTCCCTGAGACCTCAGCATAGGATAATCCAGTGAGCCTTTGGCTCACATTGCCCACCAATGACTCCAGGCTGAGCCTTTAGCCTCCCTAGCCACGATTAAGCACCAGCCCTTACACCCATAGGTCAATGGTTATGCCCTAGCATCAAGCCTAGCCTACTGAGAGGGAGAGTGCAGAGTGGGGAGGCAGTAGAATGATATGCGAAGCG
>JASDQU010103239.1:62381-76749 GCA_032191745.1 Picea mariana | reverse complement strand
GCTTTAAATTATTTATTTATTTTAATTGTTTTAATTTTTAAGTTTTAGAATTTATTTAATTTAGAATTTATTTAATTGTTTTAATTAATTTGAAATATGTATTGGTTTTATATTGATTTAGGATTTTAAATTGAATTATTTCACTTAATTGAAGTATGTAGGTACCTAGTATTAATTCATGTTAATAGGTGATTAATAACTAGTGAGCAATCAATGTTAATAACTAAGCACTTATGTAATGATTAAGGTTAATGATTAATTATGTACAAAATCACATTAACTAGTTTTAAGGAAATTTTGGAGGGGGCTTCATGTGCATTAGGCAGGCAAGTTAGAGAAATTGGTGAGTATGGTGCAATGCTAGCGTAGCTACCAGGTGAGGGAGTCAATAGTTTTATTAGGAAAAGGAATTGAGCTTAGAGGCTTTCAACCCTGACCTAGCCACTTCCCCTAAAGAGAGTAGCATCTGTTTACAGACAAGTAAAAAAAAACTTACACATAACCCTGTTTTCTAGTTTAAGTTGCGCAAATGTGAAATGTCCTTGAACTCACCCTGAAAACTTTGGTTGATGCAGATTCAATAATATAGGATGGTTAGGACTCAAGGAAATTGAGGCAGAGGGGTATCTTCACAGGGACCACCAACGCCGCCACCACCATCACCTAAATTAGATCTCATTCTGTGCTCTTTGGAGGCCATAAATGAGACTTTAAAGGGGCGTCAACCAGCAGGGATCAAAGTGGAACCCCCACCTTCTAAAACAGGTAATCCTAAAGTGTTAAGGGATTTAGGGGGAGGACCTCCACCCGAAGACATCACTAGAGAACTATAGAAGATCAAACTTCCATAGTTTTTTGGGGGTCATGCTAGTGAACATGCCGAGGCATGGTTGGAAGGCATGACAAGGTGTTTTTCCTTAAGAGACTATGCATCCACTTCAAAGGAGAAGATAGTGATTTTTCAGTTAAGAGACAGTGCCCTGAACTGGTGGGGAAACCTGGAGAGGAAATTGCACCTTAACCTAGACACCGTCTCTTGGGAACATTTTGAGGAAAGGTTCCGAAGGAAATATCTACCAGCTTACTACGAGGAACAATAGGTGAGAGCATTTCATGCTCTAGTATAGGGAAACATGACCGTAGAAGAATATGAGATCAGGTTTATGGAATTGGTCAAATATGTTTCATACATGGATAATGATCAATGATAGGCAGAACACTTTGTCTATGGGTTAAAACCTAAGATAAGGGCCATGGTGCAGATGTGGAAATCGTCTTCAGTAGCAGAAGTAGTGAAAAATGCACGTTATGCGGAGGAACACATGAACTTAAATGGAGGTATGAGATCGACCTTTCTGCATCATCCTGGATTCGTGGGGAAGACCCCTAGGAAATTTTCTAGGGGAGGGAGCTCAAGGCCACCTCCATATGGTAATAGAGTCACACCAAGGACAGTCGCCACAGGTATTTCAATGGTAGTGAGTGCAACATCCCGTTCATCACCAATGACACAGGCAGGTCCACGACCATCTCAGGGAGCAACTAGTAGAGGTAGGGGTTCAAAGGGAAGGAACTCATTTTAGAGGCAGTCATAGAGCAGTGCGTAGGTTCAATCTCATGTTACATGTTGGGGATGTGGAGGAACGCATTACCAGCGCAACTACCCAGAGTTACAATCGGTATTTGTGCATAGAGAAGGAAAGGCCCCAATGGGGAGAGAAAGTGGAAGCCACCAGATTTATGCAACGGTTAATAATCACTAGGAAGAACATCAATCCACGGTGGTGGAATCATCAGGTACACTAAATCATATCAATGTTAAGATTTTAGTTGATTCTGGTGCTACGAATAGTTTCATTTCACCATCTACATTAGAAAAGAGTGGGTTGGCAGCCTACAAGCACGATGACTTTAAACAAGTCGAGATGGCTTTGAAGGAGAAACAAGCGGTAGGACCTAGCATTGATAATTGTATAGTATATCTGGGAGTGTGTACTACTAGGTTGAAGGTATACGCCACTACTCTCGGGGCATATGAACTAATCATTGGAATGGATTGGTTAGAATCCCATCGAGCTATGGTAGATTGTTTTTCAAAAAGGGTGCTTGGTGTTGACGACAAGGGAAGGCCAGTAGAGATCCAGGGTATATGGAGAAAGGTGTCTCTAGGAAAGGGTATCAAATTTATGTAGTAGAAGTAGTGAATGAAAGGAAAGGACCCTCCTTAGATCAGTACCCGATATTGTCATAATTTAAGGATTTTTTTCTGAATGAGTTACTAGGGTTACCTCCTGAGAGGGAGCTTGATTTTACTATTGATATAAAACCTGGTGCAGAACCAATTTCCAAGACTCTATATCGGATGACAGCGCCTGAACTTTGTGAGTTGCAAATGCAGTTGAAAGAGCTACTAGACTTAGGGCTAATAAGGTCCAGTGTCTCACCTTGGGGTGCACCAGTAATTTTTGTAAAGAAGAAGGATGGTTCCTTACGACTGTGTATAGATTACAGAGACTTGAACTATGCTACAGTGAAAAATAGGTACCCAATGCCACAGATAGATGATCTCTTTTATCAGATTAAAGGAGTAGCGGTATTCTCAAAGATTGATTTACGATCAGGGTATCACCAGTTAAGGATTAAGGAAGGAAATATTCCTAAAAATGCCTTTCGGACTCGGTTTGGGAATTACAAGTTCGTTGTAGTACCTTTCAGATTAACCAATGCGCCAGCAATATTCATGAGCCTCATGAATGGTGTATTCCAGAAATACCTAGACCACTTTGTACAAGTCTTTCTAGATGATATCCTCATATATTCCAAGAATGAAAGACAACACGAGGAGCACTTGTGAGTGGTGTTGTCTTGCCTTAGAGAGAAAAAATTGTATGGGAAGTTGTCAAAGTGTTCCTTCTTCCAGAAAGAAATCCACTATTTAGGTCATATCATTTCTTACGAAGGAATCTTTGTGGACCCAGAAAAGGTAAAGGCCATTATGGAATGGCCAGTGCCGAAAAATGCTCATGAGGTAAGAAGATTCATGGGGCTAGCAGGTTACTATAAGAGCTTTATGGAAGGCTTCCCTAAAATAGCGAAACCCATCACCACTTTGCAGTGCAAGGGGGTCATGTATGAATGGACAGAAGAATGTGATAGTGCATTCATCGAGATTAAAAGGTTATAGTGCATTCATCGAGATTAAAAGGTTACTAACTAGTGCACCAATTCTACGAGTGATGGATATGGAAAAGGACTTCACAGTCTACACGGATGCCTCGAAGCAAGGGTTGGGGGCCGTGCTAATGCAGGATGGAGGAGTGATAGCTTATGCATCAAGGAAGTTGAAGAAACACGAAGAGCTTTATGCTACTCATGATTTAGAGTTGGTAGTTGTAATGCTAGCTTTGAAAATTTGGAGGCACTATCTAGTATGGAGAAACTTTGAGCTCAAAATGGACCATCAAAGTTTAAAACATCTCTTCACTCAAAGAGATCTGAATGCCAGGAAAAGGTGATGGAGTGAGTTCATGAGTGAGTACTATTTTGGTATTTCATATATCAAGGGAAAAGAGAACGTGGTCATAGATGCCTTGAGTAGGAGACCACGTGTCTTCTCCTTGGTACCCTTAAAAGTCAATTTGAGGGAATGTGTGTTGACGCAACTCCTTGGAGACAGTTGGTATTTAAAGGTTACCTCAAACCTCCAGAGTGGGAGGCAATTAGATCTAAAGTATGAAGGATATAGTCTGGAAGCAGAGAGACTATTGATATATCAAAGAAGGATGTACATCCCTGAAGATGGGGATATTCGAAGCATCATACTGAAGAAAGCCTATAGAGCATTTTATTGTGTGCATCCAAGTGTGAAGAAAATGTACGCAAACATGAGGAAGCTCTTCTTCTGGGTAGGCATGAAGCACGATGTAGTCCATTTCGTTGCCAAGTGCCTAGAGTGTTAACAAGTGAAAGCCGACCACCATCACCCGGAAGACCTCCTACAGCCACATGATGTTCCTATGTCCAAGTGGGAAGTCATTTCTATGGATTTTGTTGTGGGGTTTCCACTCACATCTCATAGACACAATGCCATTCTTGTGATAGTTGATAAGTTAACCAAGAGTGTTCATTTTATTTTGGTTAGATACACTTATGATTTCATTGATGTGGAACATGTGTTTTTAAGTGAGTTCATCCATTTGCACGGGATACCTAAGAAGATCATTTCAAATAGGGACTCCAGATTCACTTCTAGGTTTTGGAAAAGTTTGCAATCAACATTGGGGACTCAGTTGAACTTGAGCACAACTTATCATCCTAAAACAAATGGGAAAACTAAGAGAGTAAATCAAATCATGGAAGACATGCTTAGGATGTATGTCATGGATAATCAAACCCATTGGGAGAAGTACCTACCTTTGGTAGAGTTCGCCTACAATAAAAATTTTCATAGCTCCATCGGAATGCTACCCTACGAAACTCTATATGGAAGGCCATGCAAAACGTCATTGAGTTGGGATAGATTAGAAGAATGAGTAACAGTTGGGATAGAATTGATTCAAGAGATGGAGGAATAGGTGATTCAAATTAGGCAGAGACTAAAGGAAGCACATGATAGACAAAAAAGTTATGCAGATGCACACAGGATTGATCGAAGTTATAAAGTGGGAGATTAGGTTTTCATTCGTATCAGGCCTAGTAAGAGTACCATTCGATTTGGGAAGGGGACAAATTTGTCACCTCAATTTATAGGACTGTTCATAATCCAAGAGAAAATTGGACCTGTTTCCTATTGTCTCATACTGCCACCCCACTTGCATAAAACTCATAATGTTTTTCATGTATCTGTTCTATGTCATTATGTTGCTGACGAATCACATAAACTAAATTGGAAGGAATTGCAGGTATCGGATTCAGGAACCCTCATGGTAGAACCATTATGCATATTGGAACATAGAGTCTGACAGCTCAGGAAGCGTCTGGTAGACCCAATTAAGGTCCAATGGGACAAATATAGTCCAGGATGTTCTACTTGGGAGGATGCCGAGACACTACGACGAGATTATCCCTCACTTTTTTGACTGCTGCGAGAATATGTTTCTCGAAGGTTGGGTGTATGTAATGCCACCTTTTGACTTAGACAGCTAGGATTACCTGAGGCCTAAACACCTTTATTTTCAATTCACAGTGAAACTATTAAATAATACACTTGAACTTTTAAGATGTATGAACCTTTATGAATGTTTAAATGTATTTGAATAATGATGGATATGATGCGATATATTGTGAGAATGTAAATTCTATGAATGTTTAAATGTTATTGATGGCGATGGATATGATGCAATATATTGTGTGAATGAGAATCCTATGAAGATTTAAATGCTATTTGAATGATGTTGGATATGATGCAATCTATTATGTAAATGATAATTCTATGAATGGGTAATGTTAATTGAATTATGGGATATTATGAGATCTATTTCTAACTTGAAAACTTTGATGTTAAAGTTGTTGGTATGAGGATACTGAATTGAGATTATAGTTGTGTGCAATTACATGATAATAATGCATAGATGCATATGAGTTTGTGTTACAGACTAATTTGCAGGTCATTGGGCTATGAAATAGCCATGGGATAATGATAATGAAAGTGGATGTCATGACCATTGACCGAGAAACAATATGGTATGAATCTTCGTATGTGAAATTATATTGGTTTGGATGCATTGCTATGATATGTGGACCAATGCAGGATTCCAGGTGGTGAGACTGCCCAAAATTGAATAAACGATGAAAAAACTCCTAGCAACACGGTGCCATTGTATATTCCATTGTAGGGTGTGGACCCTAGTCCTGTCAGGAGGGGTGGAGGCATTTCCCACCATGTACCCTCCAAAACCTGAAGTCATGGGAGGATGGTGTTAGCTCATGCTCCCCTAGATGTGTGATGATGACTGTTAGTTGCCTACTAGGGAAGCTTGGTCATGATAGTGACACTTTCACTTACGGGTTCTATTTGAAGTTAGGTCAATATAGTTGACGCTCCAAGATAGTCCAACAGAGGAAGTATAGGGATGAATATGGAAGTAAGTTAGGGAGGAAGGTGAGTAGAAATAGTTGAGAGTGTATGGAGATTTGTCTTATGGTGGAATTTATTGTTTTTCCTTCTGAAAAGAAAATGTGTATATATGTATATTCATAATTACTTAACTAAACTACAATTGTCTAAATAAAATTGTTCATCTAGAGTATTTTAATTATGGGAATTCACCAACATTTGATTGGCTATTGTATTTTATAAAATGAATAGTCTTGTTGAATGGATTGGATGCATACATAAATTACTATAGAGATGATAGTTATTGTTATTAGTACATGCATGAGGCTCGTATGTACTAGCTACACATGCATTTATTGCACATGTACACTAGTATGTATGAGTTTTCTTGGCTTAGTTACTCATAATGTCGGTTATTTGTTATGAATGTGTGAACCATGTGTCTTTTCCCTTATGAATGGGAGAGGCGGTGAATGGAGGGGAGGATATGAGGGGGAAAAGACATTCAAGAGGGACACTTTTGATTTTGGGGGTAGGGGGAATTATTTTGATATTAGGAGACTATATTGGAGCATTTTCCAATGGGGGGGGATTGGAAAACTGTATTTCTAGTTTTTGGCTTGAGGAATTTGTTGGACTGTTACAAGGGAGCATCTGTTGCTGGGAGTTTTGGGCTCCGGGGGCAGGAATCCTTACGAAATCCTAGAGCTAGGGAGCCAGATAGGCTCTGTTACTACCTGGCTGGGAGGAAAGATTTAGTTTTGGGCAGAATTTGGCAGAGCAACTTGGGCACAGTTTCAGCTTCAACTTGGACAAACAGAGTTGGGAAACAAATCACTTGACAGGTAATTTTGTTCATTATTATGGCATGTTCATTATCGTATGATGATTCAATATGTTATTTATGCTGTGTATATTATTCAATATGTTATTTATATCATGCTGCCATTTTGAATTTTGCTGAGCCATAAACTGTGAACTGTTATTTTGCTGAATATAGAACCGTAAAATGAAATAGTAATAGAAATGTATGTTTAAAATTAATGAAATTCTAGGTTCTGTTAGAGAGGACCATTACAATGATATCATTATCAACAAGTATGCCCCACCACAACTATTTTGACTGCAAGAGTGGTGAATAGCATCAAATTGTTCTGATACCATCTATCATCGAGATAGTGGTGAAGAGATCTCAAACCCTTCTCCAAAATACGCAACGAATCCACTCTAATACCATATATCACATCCTCATAGTATGCCTTGCAATCATATACATCTTAAGGGAATATGACACCACAACGTTTCACTCTTGGCTTTTTGGAAACACCAATGTTACTTCATCCGGTATACGCCTCTTCACCTAGACCAGGTAAAATCATGAAGATGGGTGTCTATTTTGCTTGTTTTATGAGAAAAAAAAAACTATATTTTCACAAGTTCTTCAACTTTCGGTATACAAAAGTATTTTTTTATTTATAATTTCACTTTATAGTAAAAACAAAACTTGTGAAGAATTTTGTCAGATTTCTACTGACTATTTTTCAAATTATTTTTATTGAGATTTGATATGTCAATTTGACAATTGTTTCATAGTATGTTCCTTAAAAATGAAAGGAATGATAATGAATTATGTTTTCCCCCAACAATGTATCTATTATTTTTTTTTATTTTTTTTGATAAACGAAATATACTGCAACAATCTACAGAGAATCTGTTTTCTTATAACTATAATTTTGAATCTAATGAATGGATATTATAATTTCTAGAATTTTCTTAAGTTTACCAAGCTAAACAATTTGCATATTTTAAACACATGTTTTCCCCACCTTGTATCTATCTTAATTTTTAATTAAAAGTAAAATCATAATGTCACCTAAGAATATTATGCAGTGATTTTTTTATAAACAAAATTAAATAAAAATAATGAAAATGAAAACAAATTATATCCATAGAAAGTAGATTCAATTTTGCAAATGATGGTATCAATTTCGAAACTATATTATGAGCATTTGCAGTAGTCCGCGACCTCCAAAGTTCAATTAAGATGGAGGGAATTATCAGGTTCCGGCAAACAATCCCATTCATAGGTTTTTGGCCAAAAGAATCTTTCGACCGGAAATAATTTTTTTCGGCTGAAATATATTTTTCTAATGGAGTCCGTAGAAAATAGATGGATTCCTCATTTTTCGTCCGGACATTATTGTTTCGTTCAAAAGGTGGGTGAGAGAATTCTGCCAGTCATAAAAAATGAAGGAACACATCGTTTCATTTCAGTTGGTGCCAAATCTTATAAATACGCTTTTGGCCAAACCAATTTAACACAATTCACTTACTCGTTTCATGGTTTTGCATATGTGGAGCCCCTAAGAAAAATTTTGAATCATCTTTTTCGTTGTTTTGAACAAGGTGGTTGATGTTTTGAATGCAATTTTTTTTATATATATTGAAGACTTTGTTGAACACTTTTTCAAGGTGAAGGCTTTGTTCAACATTT
Organism: Picea mariana; assembly: GCA_032191745.1. Taxonomy (NCBI): domain Eukaryota; kingdom Viridiplantae; phylum Streptophyta; class Pinopsida; order Pinales; family Pinaceae; genus Picea; species Picea mariana. Next base: position 68,200 of record JASDQU010103239.1, on the reverse strand, counting down.
TTTTAAGGTGAAGGCTTTGTTCAACATTTTTTCAAGGTGAAGGCTTTGTTCAACATAAAATTCTTGATGTCCTCAAGGTGTAGGATAGTCGATGATGGCGTGTGTTGTTAAGGCACTCCGTGATGTTAAAGTCATCGGTTTGAAACCTGCGGGGACAAAAAATCCAACCATGTTAAGGGTTGGTGTGGCTCAGACAGGGTGTGATCCCCGGGTGATTTTGACGGTTTAGATGCCCCTGAGTCACAGTTTCTTAGCCATAGGTTAGTCCCACAAGTAACAGACAAACTAACAAACAAAAAAAAAACACATAAAAATCTTGATATTATTTTTTAATAATTTGTGTGACAATGAATTTTTTCTGAGGCTATTATGAAATGTTTATTTTTAAATTTTGTTTTACAGATAACTATAATGATGGGAAATAAAAGTTTGTGCAAGAGAAAATTTGATTCCACTCGAGAAGAAACTTGCCATAATAAACAAAGGAAAGAGCATTATTGGAGAAGGAAAAGACAATGTGAAAATATTAAAGAAAGAAACGATGATGATGTAAATAGATATTTTCAATAAGAAGATGTCCAACCAGGTATATGCATGTACATATTTTCTATATTAAAAGTATAGAATTTATTTATTTAAATTATTTTTTAAAATATAATTGATTTTAATTCGGATTTGATATTTTTCAAAAAACATAAATAGATTTTCCTCATAATGTTGATGAAGTCGTTGAAACCGAAATTGAAGTAGAAGTTGAATGACCTATAAATATGTACATAAATCTAGCTAATATAAGATGAACACTTGTATATAGTTTAGTGAATATGTTTGGGTTTTATTTTTAACATAAACTTTAAATTGAAATATGTAGAAGAATCTATCAACATTGATGATGAAATATTAGAAAATATTGATCCTGACAAATTTGGGAAGAAAGAAGCTAATCATTATATAAGATATCATGTTACGAATATGTATAATACTTTTTTTCAAAGATGAATCAGTAATAGTACAAGCTCAACTTTTACTTTGTCTAATAAATTCAAGAAAGTTAAAAGAAGCTACATCATTATTTGGTATTCAAAAGTCAACAAAAGATACAAAGGTGAAATAAAATGTTTTTGACAATATAACTAGTGTATTAAAAGCTTTTGGAAAATATCGAAAAAAATATGTCAGTGTTGTAGATAGAGTGATACAAACAACAATTGTTTCATCTAGAAATATAAAATATCGTTTGACACAACACATGGAAAAAGTGATGGGAACCTCAAGAAAAACAATGTACAAACATAGAAAATTTCGACTGCAAATAGATGAAAATGATGAAATTTCTTGTTGGATAGTGATTTCTAAACAACCTTACAAAGATGTACTTGTAGAAAAAGTTAAAGAATCGGCCCATAATTGTTGGTTGATAGAATCACATGTTTCACCACATACAACGGATTTGTTATGACGAAGAATAGCATAAAAACAATGTGAAGAACATCCAAAACATATATTTCCAATGACAAAAATAAAATTGTTCAATAAATTCAAAGCATGGCACAAAGAAGTTAAAATTTCTATCAATACATTTGTGCAAAAAATACCATGGTTTGTTAGACCCATCACTATTTGTGACACTTGTTTTTTGTCGTTATCATGTGGAATTTGAGTTATATGATGACACTTTTATTGATTTTGGTAAACCTTTATGGCCAAGTTCATCTCCTCCTTCCACATTCCTTGATTTTATATCTGAAATTCTATGTGAAAGAGAAGGTGATGAATTATTTTATCAAAAACATTGTGTTGGTGGAAATAAATGTGATTGTTGTGGAAATATAAGTTTTTTTCACTCAAAGTATCCTATTGATATGAATGATCAATCATTTTATAATATAACAATCATTTGGAAGAGATATGAATATATAAGCAACACGACTCCACATTCTTTAAATGTTGTTCCCAAAAGGATTGATTTGAAAGTAGATAAAATTAGTGTGATATATTTTTTGAAGAAGTTTGAGGAAGAAATTTATAGATACACCAAGCATTCACATAGAGCTCGATGGGAAGACCTACAATTCAAACAATACCATGAATTTTTTCCACCAGGGAAAAATTTGTCTATAGTTGATTTTGCAGAGAATTATAGATTCACTGCACAAAAAGAAATATAGAGTGAATATTATCATTTTGATCAAATCACTATATTTTTCCACGTTCTATATAGACATGCTCAACAAAGTCTTGATAACTTAGAAAGTACCAATGAAAATCGACATGTTATTAAATAATATCACTTTTATATAAGTGATGATCAAGCACACAGACATTATTTACAACATTACTTTGATAAATTTTATGGTTCATTGAAAGAATGTGGGATCATATTCGATCAACATTGGATATGGTCATATGGATGTGAAGGTGAGTTCAAATATTCACGATCATTTTATTGGTTGTGTCGTCTTCATAAGAAATCAAACATTACACATTGTTGGAATTTTTTTGAGACTGGTCATGGAAAATGATAGCACGACAGTGCAGAGGCATGTGTAAAATGAGCACTTTGAAGGTATCAGATGAAGCCTCATTCCAATCGATTTGAATCCGCTGATCAAGTTGTTGAATGGTGAAAAATGGTGCTAAGCCATGAAAATAATTTGTCAATGGATGTGCACAAGTGTGTATATATACATGTTACACATGTACACGCGATATTTTTATTCATGTGTTCAAATTTGTATGATCTTCAATCATTTTCTTGATAGATTTCAAGTTAACAAGTTCTTGTCTTGTGCAAGTTTTTTTGATATGTTGGAACCGAATATGTAAATACCATATGAAGTCGATACAATACATGGGACACAAAAAGTGAATTAAGTTAAAACAAAACGCTATCAAAATGTGTTTTCATTTGGTAGAATAAGTGGATATTTCTTTTGTTTAGTTTGCATAGAGGACAAAAAATCCATATAGATTTGCGAAAATGAAAATTTGGAATATGTTAAATCTTGAAGACATATCGAACTTAATATAAAAGGGAAAATTCCACTTGCAAGCTAAGAGGAGATGCAATCAAATGAAACTATAGTGTCAATTGATGGCGATAGAGTTTCTAATCTTGTTAGACAAGGTATTTTTTATGTTTAAATATTTAAAAAACTTGTATATGTACTTGTAAGTTGGATATATAATTTTTTTATATATAGTAGATTCAAGTTTAATGGAGTGTGCATGTGTTCTAATATAACATGAACTACTTGTTGGAACATATCAAATTATTTGTATGAGATGTCTTTGTCATGGTCTCACCTATAAACAACACTGAAAACATGAAATATTATTTCATGCGATGCATAGACAAAAAGATGAGGTTATTAGAATATTTTGATCATAACGGTTTATATATGAAATGGGATCCATCGTATTGAAATGATATTTTTTTCAAGAAACCCATCAAACCGATAGTCATGTTCACTTTCAAGACTATCAGTGGGATATCATAAGTTGTCAATATAGTCATTTGGTATGTGAAACATGCATAAAGTTAATAGAGTTCAATCAAGAAAGAAAACAAATTTAGAAAATGGAAAATGTCCAAAGACGATCATGAACGAATAATTGAAGATGGCATACCATTACAATTTATTTAAACAAGTGACATATATTCCAAAATTTTATATTTTTCATTGAAAGTACATGTATTTATGAATATCTAGGATTTTGGAATCATTTGGTTTAGTTTACTTTCATGGTCCATTCAAATAAGGAACTATATTTTTGATGAATTATAAAGTTTTCCGAGCCTTATTTACAATTTGAGGGAAGAACCTATAGATTGTATAGGGAACCTAAAATGACCTATACTTTGAGTGATTATACTAATCCTACAATTTATCCATCATATACACAAATCCTTTAATGCATCACCAATACTACAGAAAGGATTTGTTTTCATTATTTCCAATGATTGAAATGTTTTTTCATATGAAGAGGATAACTTCATATCAGAAATAGGGCCCATTTCGATGTCATTATAAGAGACTATTGATGGCTTAGAAAAACTTTCACTAAATGTAGTACCTTTCATAAAATCACCCCCCTCTCTATTAATATCTCTAGGAATAATATCATTCTACAAATAAAAAATAACACCATCTACTAAGGCTAGGTTTGCTACATTTAGATTTTCATTTTTTTAATTGAATTTGGAGTATATTGAGAAATCAAGGTAGTATATGATTAACATCCACTTAAGAGTAAATTTCATTAGATTAAATTGACTGGTGAGATCCTCTACCTATGAGGATGAGGAGCACAACCATGATAGATGAGACATATTAATTGAACCTTTCTAGTTTGAAAGTGATAGAGGAGATAGAGGAGACATAGAAGATGATTTGGATCCCATTGTGAAATATCTATGGCACATAAAAGTCTCAATTTGATTTTTTTATTTTTTTTTGTGAATTTCGATTCCAAAAGTGTCAATTTTAATGCTTCATTACATACCTCTTTTTCATATGCACATAGTACAAATAAATGGTTTACTAATTCTCCATCCTTTTTACACATTATACACCATGTTGGCCCATAACATTTTTGTTTTTTACCATTATCCTAATTAAAATTTTTAAGGACATCCTAAAAATTGTCAATTTTAATTATGAAATTGTGAATTTTGATTCCGAAAGTGTTGATATATTAAATTTCTACAATGTGCATTTATATTTCAATATCTTGAAGAAAATCAAACAAAATTAAAATTATGAGCTACTTGGAAAATGTGTATGATGAACCTAACACTACTTGTATTCTACACATTAAACATGGTTTTCATTAAGTTTGATTGAAAAAACTTAAGTTGAAAAAGAATGTGATTTTGTGACCTCATAAAAAAGTTGGGAGTTTACTCAATGTAGACCTTGTATTTTGGATGGTGCGTTGTTACCCCTGCAAATTTTTGGATAGAAAGTTATTGTGTGATATTGAACAACACTCATAGGTGTCATATTAATGGCACTAGTGAATGCTTCCAATGTGCAAATGATTGATAATGCATCAACCTTTTTTGGCCCATTTCGATACTTAAGCAATTTATGTCAATATAAATCTTAATGAAAATCATTTACTTATATTAAGGTATATTTTAATTTTACATTAACAAAGGTTATATGTTTTTGTTATTATTATTATTATGAAATCTACTATTTATTTCACATTTTCTTGAATGAATATATATTGAAAGTTGAAAAGAAACCAAGGATGAACATAACCAGTTTAGCGTTGGAATGTCATTTCATTGTGAATTATCAATTTTGAATATATATTTTACTAAGCTTTGGATGGATAGCAATCTACGCCCTGTCAAAATAAGGGAGGGGCCTAGATTGATGCGATGATCAATATTCCTAAATTTACAAAAGCAGTGTTAAAGTCAATTGATTATCACTTGAATGGAACAAAATAAAATCCATATCACCCAATGAAAACTTGGCAATTGTCAATGCTCACGACTGTAAAATATTTATGTCTGCAACCTTATAAGACCTATGATGACACTATGAACCCTTCAAATTATAAAAATAGCTACAAATAGAAGGGAGCCTATAATGATGATATGTTTGACTATTCAATCATATTTGAAAATCAAACAAAATTGAAATTCTAAGCTACTTGACTATACAATGATGTTTATAAATGAAATGAAATATTTTTTTTTTTAATTTCAGCACACTATCATAGAACATAAAGTGTCCCTTCTCCATCATAAACAATATAAGAAAAATCAAAGATCAAACAATAAATTGATATTTTGAGTTCCA
>JASDQU010103239.1:42014-62281 GCA_032191745.1 Picea mariana | reverse complement strand
ATATATATATATATATATGGGTAAAATCGGGAAGTTGGGTAACACTTTTGTGAGAATTGGGTTTCCAAAATTCCTACTAACATTCTTTCCAACGAACTGATAATTCTTTCGGCCAAAATATTTTTCAGCCAAAACATTGGACATCAAATCAAATGGTAGTGGCACAATGGCCTTGAATGTCTTGTACCATCTTAGTTAGATGTTATTTATTTATTTTTTTTTTTTTTTCGGTAAATCTTCTCGGTCGAACGTTGTTTCAGCCGAAAGAGTCTTTTGGCCAAAAATCTTTGTCGGATGAAAGTTTTTTCAGCTGAAATAATATTTCAGCCGAACAAATGGTTTATATATTACCCGCACATCACACACCTGATAATTTTTCCGAATTGTTGATAGTTGTTAGGTGATAGTTGTAGATGTCATATGTTGGTGTTGGTGGACTTAGCTACGGGCGAATGTTGTTTCTATCAAACCTATCTAAGGGAATATGTTGGTGCTTGGTGCTTGCGTTGGAGATGCGAGAGGTTGATGTTGGTCCAGGTATGTCATCCATTTTTTTTAAACTGTTTTTTAGTGTTAGTTTCTTTTACTATTTTAGAAGGTTGACAGGGCCGAATACCCTATCCATGTACATGGACAATGTTGTATTTGACCATGTCAACCATAGGATCATATTCAGGGTCGAATAAAGTTGACAAGGCTGAATACAACCCTTTCCATGTACAGGGACATGCCTGATTTTAGGCCTATCCTTGTACATGGACATAGTTGTATTCGGCCCTGTCAACCTTAGGATAAGGTTGACAGGGCCGAATATAGCCCTATCCATGTGACGCAACCTGCCCCTCGGTGGACGGTCGCACCACCAGGACCTTCTTCGCTCTCAGGCTCGAAGAGTCAAAGCTCTTCCAACTCCCTCGGGAGTTCTTTACCCACAGAAATACTCCCGCGCGATTCTCCCTTCGGAAGCCGGGAGATCGGGTCTCACGATATCGCAAGGTTCGTGACCCTGCTCTCAGTCACTCAACCGTCGAACCCCGAACACCGATGGTCAACGGTCAACACTCTCTCGTGTATCGGGGATTTCCCCCTTCGGAAAATCGGCAAACGAAAGGCCGCGATGTCTTCCCCTTTCAAACCTCCGAGTGCTGAGGTGTCGATCTCCAACGTGAGGCCACATGTCCTCCACTAAGTTTCCCGGACCCCACGATGCCATGTTAATCTCGAGATTTTGTGGATCCACGAATCCACGACATAAAGTTTCCTTGCTTCTGGAAACCCCGAATGCCGAAACCTCGATGCTCTAGGTTTGTGCCACCTGTCCCTCTGCAAATCGACGGCTCCAATCAAATCGGGGAACCGCAGTTCGCGATTTTGACGTGCGTGTGATTCTAGCACTCGCCAACCCCGATTCACTGATATGCGATGGAAATTGGTTCTTCCTATGCCTGAGGGTTAACCTCCTCGCTCCTTCTCCCAGATCCAATGATCCACGGGACTTCACGAGTCTTCGTGACAAATTCAAGTTGTCGATTCTCTTCCTCTGGAGAATCCTCCGTTTCGCCACCTTCGTCCTGTGCAACTGAAACAAAGGGACTATCCCTCCTAAACTTTTTTCAACTCGACTCCTTCAGGGATTTCTCGAATACGCTCCATGTGCTCGGTCTTCAACCACTACCAAAAGTGATGAAGTCTCGTGGGTTCTGCGCGCTCACGCTCGCAACAACTTCGATCTTCCCCTTCTCAGACTTGCTACTGAGGCTCAAATTCGATCTGCACTCACCTGCACGGCTCGAGTAACTCAACTCAACTCTGAGCGAAGTGAGAACGAAAGTCCAACTGTTTAGCCTCCTCAACGCACTCTATGCGGAGGAATTCAGCTTCACTCTATGCAGGAATCTCCTGGCCTAAACAGAGAAACAATGGAAACTTGTTCCTTCACTCTCTCAGGTTTCGAACCTGATATCCAATTACATATGCATCATATAGAAGATAAGCATAGAAAGAAGCAAACATGCAAAGGCACAATATCAACAACACACAGAGATCAAACACATCCATGGAATTGAATCAAGATTTTCCTATTAATTCAATATTTGTACATGGAGGTTCTTCACAAACTCTCTACTCTGCTTCTGCTTGCTCCTGTATGAGTGAGAATGTATGTTACAATCATACAAGGGAGGGTGTCTATACTCCGTTTTCCCTCTTGAAAGGTGACTGTCTAATCTACAATAAATTTCTATCTAACAACCTTAATAGTCTTAAATGCCTTCCTATCTATAACATAATACAAGTGCGCCCAGCTTTGAATGCCTTTTGTTAAACAGCGGCGCAATAATACCAAGGTAAAATTCAAAATCTGAAGTTGTTGTCTTGTCCAGCTGTACATTCTTTCCACGCACTGGCTCGCTTGGTAGTTGAGCGATGCTCCTGCATCATACTCCTCGGCTCAAAATATTTCATGGGCTCCTGCTCATGAGCTCCTGTACAGTCCGCCCATGATTCTGAATCACTGCCTCTGTCTCCCAGCTGGCATCCTCCACTGGGTGGTCCTTCCATTTCACCAGGTATTCAAAATACATCTTTCTTCTGGTCTTTCTGCCAGCTCTTTTATCTAGTATGCACTCCATCTCAGGCTTCTGTGCAACTGGTAGTTGTTTCTGCCACTAGACCACTGGTTCCTCAGTCCCAGTGCCTGCTTCTCTAGCCTTATATGGGTATAAATCCGAAACGTTAAATATCGGAGATATCCCGATGCCCTCTGGAAACCCAAGCTCATATGCATTCTCGCCAAATTTCCTCAGGATTCGGCATGGCCCAATTTTCTTCATCTTGAGCTTGTTATATGTTCCCCTTGGGAACCTTTCTTTCCTCAAACGCGCTAGAACCATGTCCCCAACTTCAAACTAAAGCTGCCTCTTTCTCTGATCGGCTCTACGCTTATATTCCTGATTCGCCTTCTGCAGCCGCTGCTTCACCTGCGTGTGAAGTTCCTGCATTGCCTCCGCGAATTCTTCATCCCTCGCGTTGCTAGTTTCAGCCCGTTCTGACTCCCTGAGCTCAGAAACTCCTCTCGACTGCGTTCCATATAAAATTTGAAATGGACTGTTACCTGTACTTCGATTTACCGAATTGTTGTACACAAATTCTGCCTTTGGTAAGATCTGATCCCAATTGTTGTGATGCTCCGTCACCAGGCTTCTCAACAGATCTCCTAAGCTTCTGTTGACCACTTCGGTCTGCCCATCTGTCTGCGGATGGTAAGCAGAACTGAATGCCAAGTCAGTCCCTATCTTCTTCCATAGCATCCTCCAGAAGTGACCTATGAACTTCGTATCTCTGTCCAAGACTATGCTCCTCGGTAATCCATGCAACCTGACAATTTCTCTAAAAAAAAAATTTGCGATGTGCGTGGCATCGCTGGTCTTATGACACGGTATGAAATGTGCCATCTTCGAGAACCTATCCACTACTACAAAAATGGAATCAACCCCTCGCTGTGTTCTCGGCAAACCCAACACAAAGTCCATGCTAATGGCTTCCCATGGCCTCTCAGGTATAGGCAACGGCTGATAGAACCCTGTGTTCTGTCTTCGGCCTTTTGCATGTTGAAATATCCTGCACCTGTCAACAAACCTCTTCACATCTGTGCGCATACCTGGCCAAAAATATGATTCGCTTAGCTTGGCGAATGTTTTGTCATGCCCGAAATGACCTGCTAAGCCCCCACTATGCTTCTCCTTTACCAAATTATCTCTCATAGAGCAATCTGGAATACATAGTTGGTTGCCTTTGAACAGCAATCCATCCTGGATCAGGTAGTCAATCCACGGACTCCTATCCCTGAGAACTGGGTTCTTGGCTGCCTCGTATGCCTCGCCAAAATCTGCGTCACCTGCATACATATCTTTTAAATTTTCAAAACCCAAGGTTTTGACTCTGAACTCCTGCAGCAACAAACACTTCCTGCTCAAGGCATCAACTACCTTGTTCGCAGTCCCTGAAATGTGCTTTATGACAAAGGTGAAATTATGCATATAATCTACCCACTTCGCATGCTTCTGGTTCAGCTTCTCCTGCTGACTCATGAATTGTAATGCGTGATTATCACTGTACAAAATGAATTCCTTGGGTATCAGGTAGTGCCTCCACTTCTTCAAGGCCTGGATGATGGCATAGAATTCCTTATCATATGTGGAGTACTTTAGCTTCTCATCATCCAGCTTCTCGCTGTAATATGCCACAGGTCTGTCATCCTGACTCAGAACCCCTCCNATCAGGTAGTGCCTCCACTTCTTCAAGGCCTGGATGATGGCATAGAATTCCTTATCGTATGTGGAGTACTTTAGCTTCTCATCATCCAGCTTCTCGCTGTAATATGCCACAGGTCTGTCATCCTGACTCAGAACCCCTCCAACAGCATACCCACTGGCATCACACTTCACCTGGAAGGTTTTCTGAAAATTTGGCAGCACTAACACTGGCTGCTCAGTAATCTTTCGCTTCAACAAATTGAAGCTTCTTTCAGCCTCGGTTGTCCACTGGAAAACTTTATGCCACTTCCTCACCGTATCCATCATGGTGGCACTGATTCCACTAAAGTTTCGAATGAATTTTTGGTAGAATCTTGCCAAACCATGGAAGCTCCTTACCTCAAAAACGTTTCTCGGCGATGGCCAATTCCTGATTACCTCAACCTTCTCAGGATCCATCTTCAACTCATTTGCCGAGATTACAAAACCCATATATATGAGTTCTGTCTACATGAACGAGCATTTCTTTAAATTTACCAGCAGCTTCTCCTGCTGTAACCTTCTCATCACTATGGCCAAATGCCTCAAGTGCTCTTCCCTGGTTTTACTGAAGATCAATATATCATCCAGGTATACAACCACAAACTTGCCAATGAATTCCCGCAGGACTTCATTCATAAGCCGCATAAATGTGCTTGGCGCGTTTGTCAACCCAAACGGCATGACCATCCATTCATACAAACCCTAGTTTGTCTTGAATGTTGTTTTCCACTCATCTCCCTCTCTCATCCGGATCTGATGATATCCGCTCTTGAGGTCTATCTTGGAGAAATAATTTTCCCCACTCAGGAAATCCATCAAGTCGTCCATTCTCGGTAATGGGAACCTGTACCTGATGGTGATCTTGTTAATCGCCCTGGAGTCTGTACACATCCTCCAGCCTCCATCTTTCTTCGGACTCAGCACCGTCGGAACAACACATGGAATAAGACTTTCTCTGACCAATCCTTTATCCTGCAGATCCTGAACTTGCCTTTTGACTTCCTCGTTCTCTTGAGGTGTCAACCTGTACGCTGCTTTGTTTGGTACACTTGCTCTGGGTATGAGGTCAATATGGTGACTCACACTCCTCATCAGTGGCAACGAATGAGGTAGTTCATCCACGATGATATCAGCGAACTCTCCAAGCAGTTCCTGAATATCGTCCGGCAAGTCATCCACTCTTGTGCTTTTCAGGACAATTCTCGGTTTCCTAACAATAAAGAATTGTGGGTCTTCATCCTTCTCCATCTCTGTGAGAATATCTTTCCTACTCATGAGAAGTATCGTGCTGCTAACCTCTGGTTTCACTTCTTTATCCTTCATTGGCAGCAATGTATGTGTTTTCCCATCCTTCTCCAAGGTGTATGTGTTCATCCTCCCATCATGAACAACATTTCTATCAAACTGCCATGGTCTTCCCAATAATACATGACAGACATCCATGGGTATAACATCACATAGAATTTCATCCCTATATTCACCCATTTTGAAATTGACCAAGCATTGTTTTGTAACACATACCTGGTGTCCTTTCTGCAGCCACATCACTTTGTATGGACTCGGGTGTCTGTGCATCTTCAGCTCCAATTTCTCCACCATCTCGGTCGAGACAAGATTATCTATGCTCCCACTGTCCACTATGACCTTGCATTTCCAACCCTTGGTCTTGCAAGTCGTCCGGAACAGTCTGCATCTCTGAGCTATGTCCTCTACCTCTTTCTCAGGTTTCAAGAGAACTTTATGCATTCCAAGCGACCTTCCACTGTCCGCGTCCTTTCCCCCAACATCATGCCTCTGCTGCGCCTCAGCGATGTGAGCTTCACTTCTGTCCACCTTCCTCTCTGGACAGTCAATGGCTTTATGACCGTCTTTACCACACGTGAAACATGTGATAACTCCTCCTCTACCTCTTCCTCTACCTTGGGTACGAGGAAATGTATTGGCGTCAGCATATCCTCCTTGCTGATCATCTTGCTGCCTCCTCGGCTCAGAAATTTGCTGTCTCTGCTGTGAGGTTCCACCTCTCTCAGCTTTACCCTGAGGCCTCTTCCAATCCTCCTTGGGCTTCTGTGTTCTCTCTTGAACAACAACTCTTCCTCGTGGCTGGCTTCTACCTCGCCCCCTCTGTCCCTGCTTATGGCTCAGCTTCTCTTCAGCTTTCAGAGCCATCTGATACGCATCCTCAACTGTTCAGATGGTCAGCATGCTCAATTCATCCTGAATGTCATACCTGAGACCATTCAGATATCTTGCTACCTTTTCGTCATCACTTTCCCGATGACCAGCTCGAATGTTGAGCCTATAGAATTCCTCAGTTTACTCCTTCACTTTCATCAACTTCTGTCTCAGGTTCTGCATGCACCTGAATAGAGTGATCTGGTAGTCCCTCGAAATGAACTTCGCCTTCATCTTGGCGATCATTCGATCCCAGCTTTTGATCTTTTGTTTTCCTTTGGAATGTCTGTCTACCTGCAGCTCGTCCCACCATAAGGCTGCATGTCCTTTCAGCTTGGTGACAACATGTCTCACCTTCTTGTCCTCTTCTATGTCTTCATAATCGAAGTAGGTGTCGAGTGCTCGGATCCAATCCAGCAACTCCTCAGCGTTTAGACTTCCCTCATAAGTCAGGATGTCCATTTTTGTCTTCGAGCTCATCCTGGAGATAGCCCTGATTAACCTTTCTGTTGAGGCATCCTCTGCTGAGACCTCTTCTTCAACATGTCCAGCTTCCTCCTCAACCTCAGAGTCACTGAACTCCACTGCACTAGCTCCACGCCTCTGTGCAGTCTCCATCTCCTTGAGTCTCACTCGGAGATCTCGCATCTGACGTTCCATCTCAGCATTGCCTGTTGGCCTACCCCTTCTCTGGGCATCCCTATCCTCACGATCAGGTGACTGCCTTTCTCGTCTGGGCGGCATTTTGTCTTTTACCTCTCCCTGCTACCTGAACAAAGAGAAATTCCACAACCTTTCTCTGATACCACTCTACGCAAGTCGTGAGTATCAGAGTGTTTCCTCTTTCTCCTTCTCTTCTCTCACCTGCAATATACAGACAAGACTTAACCTTGCTCTGATACCACTCTGACGCAACCTACCCCTCGACGGACGGTCGCACCACCAGGACCTTCTTCGCTCTCAGGCCCGAAGAGTCAAAGCTCTTCCAACTCCCTTAGGAGTTCTTTACCCATAGAAATACTCCCGCACGATTCTCCCTTTGGAAGCCGGGAGATCGGATCTCGCGATATCACGAGGTTCGTGACCCTTCTCTCAGTCACTCAACCGTCGAACCCTGAACATCGATGGTCAATGGTCAACACTCTCTCGTGTATCGGGGATTTCCCCCTTCGGAAAATCGGCAGACGAAAGGCTGCGATGTCTTCCCCTTTCAAACCTCCGAGTGCCGAGGTGTCGATCTCCAACGTGAGGCCACCTGTCCTCTACTAAGTTTCCCGGACCCCACGATGCCACGTTAATCTCGATATTTCACGGATCCATGGATCCACGACATAAAGTTTCCTTGCTTCTGGAAACCCTGAATGTTGAAACCCCGATGCTCCGGGTTCGTGCCACCTTTCCCTCCGCAAATCGATGGCTCCGATCAAATCGGGGAACTGCAGTTCGCGATTTCGACGTGCATGTTATTCTGGCACTCGCCAACCCCGATTCGCCGATATGCGATGGCAATTGGTTCTTCCTGTGCTTGAGGGTTAACCTCCTTGCTCCTTCTCCCAGATCCAACAATCCACGGGACTTCGCGAGTCTTCGTGACAAATTCAAGTCGTCGATTCTCTTCCTCTGGAGAATCCTCTGTTTCGCCACCTTCGTCCTGTGCAACTGAAACAAAGGGACTATCCCTCCTGAACTTTTGTCAACTCGACTCCTTCAGGTATTTCTTGAATACGCTCCCTGTGCTCGGTCTTCAACCACTACCAAAAGTGATGAATTCTCCTGGGTTCTGCGCACTCACGCTCGCAATAGCTTCGATCTTCCCCTTCTCAGACTTGCTACTGAGGCTCAAATTCAATCTGCACTCACCTGCACGGCTCGAGTAACTCAACTCAACTCTGAGCGAAGTGAGAATGAAACTACAACTGTTTATCCTCCTCAACGCACTCTATGCAGAGGAATTCAGCTGCACTCTATGCAGGAATCTCCTGGCCTAAACAAAGAAACAATGGAAACTCATTCCTTCACTCTCTCAGGTTTCGAACCTGATATGCAATTACATATGCAACATATAGAAGATAAGCATAGAAAGAAGCAAACATGCAAATGCACAATATCAACAACACACAGAGATCAAACACATCCATGGAATTGAATCAAGCTTTTCCTATTAATTCAATATTTGTACATGGAGGTTCTTCAGAAACTCTCTGCTTTGCTTCTGCTTGCTCCTGTATGAGTGAGAATGTATGTTACAATCATACAAGGGAGGGTGTCTATACTTCGTTTTCCCTCTCGAAAGGTGACTGTCTAATCTACAATAAATTTCTATCTAACAGCCTTAATAGTCTTAAATGCCTTCCTATCTATAACATAATACAAGTGCGCCCGGCTTTGAATGCCTTTTGTTAAACGGAGACGCAACAATACCAAGTTAAAATTCAAAATCTGAAGTTGTTGGCTTGTCCAGTTGTACATTCTTTCCACGCGCTGGCTCGCTTGGTAGTTGAGCGATGCTCCTGCATCACCATGTACAAGGGCAAGCCCAAATTCAGGCCTGATCCTATTCATGGGCATGGCTGTATTCGGCCCTAAGTTGAATGTAGGTATTTATGACTATAGTCTATCACTCCACAATATTTCTTTTATAACATTGTTTTATTAAATAGTAGTTTCCATGAAGATAAGTTTTTTAAGGTTTGTTCTCAAAGACTACTTATTTAGAAATTTTTTGTTTATTTATCCTTTGAATTTATAATATTTTCATAAAAAATAATTAGGGTACTTCATGTTAGAGCATAAACATCACAGGACAAATAATTTGAAAGCATTAATAGAGTCTATAACATTAGGTTTAAATTTACATATTTTCTTTATAAGGAAAAAATTACCTTTATACTACATGTTTGTTACCAAAACTATACACTTGATCACATATTTATAAAAATAAAACTTAGTTATCATTCCATTTTTTAAATCATTAGATTTTTGTAAAATGTTTTTATTTACATTAGGGGAAATCTTATGTCAAATAAATTAAGAGAGATTCTTAAAATTTATATACATGGACTGGGCTGTATTCATCCCTGTCAACCTTAAGAGGAGGTTGAAAGGGACAAATAGTTCCATGTCCATGTACAGGGATAGGCCAAAATCTGGGCATGTATCTGTACATGAACTGGGTCATATTTGGCCATGTCAACCTCCTTTCTAATTTTGTGGGTTCATTGCCAATGTTAAATACAAAATTCCCAAATCCATTTAGCCTTAGAAGTTAATTAATGTAGCAAACAATCCATGTTCAATTGAATACTTATACAATCAGTTTGGAAATCCTAAGGTTAGTTATGAATTGTAATGGCCTCTTTAACCATAACTGTACATCAAATTTATATTAAATTTAATTCTAACTGTATAAAATCATCATCTAATTTATGTCCAAGTAATTAGTTTAGTTTGTTTTTCAAAGTTTTTTTAGTTTTAATTTGTTTTATAGTTTTAGAAGTTTTAATACGACCTTGTCCATGTACAGGGACATGCTCGAAATCATGCATGTCCCTATACATGGACAAGTTTGTATTCAGCCTTATCAACCTTAGGAAGAGGTTGACAGGGACGAATATGACCATGTCCATGTATAGGGACATGCCCAAATATAGGATTGTCCCTATACATGGACAAGGTTGTATTCATCCTTGTCAACCTTAGGATAAGGTTGAAAGGGTTGAATACAACCCTATCCATGTACAGGGACATGCTCGAATTTAGGCATGTCCTTGTACATGGACAAGGTTGTATTTGGCCCTGTCAACCTTAGGAGTAGGTTGATAGGTCGAATACGACCTTGTCCATGTACAGAGACATGACCGAATTTGGGTCTGTACCTATACATGGACAGGGTCATATTCGATCCTATCAACCTCCTTTCTAAGTTCATGGGTTCATTTCCAATGTTGAATACAAAATTTCCAAATCGATTTAGGCTTAGCAATTAATTAATGTAGCAAACAGTTCATGTTCAATTGAATACTTATACATTCAATTCAAAAATCCTAAGGGTAGTTATGAATTATAATGGCCTCTTTAAGCATAATTGTACATTAAATTTATTTCTAACTGTATAATTTCAACATTAAATTTATGTCTAGGTAATTAGTTTTGTTTTCATTGCAGTTTGTTTTATAGTTTGAGAAGGTTGATAGACTTGAATACGACCCTGTCCGTGTACAGGGATAGACCCAAATTTGGGCCTATCCCTGTACATGGACAGGGCCATATTCAGCCCTGTCAGCCTTAGGATAAGGTTGATAGGGCTTAATACAACCATGTCCATGTACAGAGATAGGCCCAAATTTGTGCATGTCCTTCTATATGGACAGGGTTTTATTCAGCCCTATCAACCTTAGGAGGAGGTTGACAGGGCCGAATATGGCCCTGTCCTTGTACATGGATAGGCCCGAATTCGGGCATGTCCCTGTAGATAGATTGGGTTGTATTTGACCCTGTCAACCTCCTCCTAAGGTTGAGTTTGAGTACGACTCTGTCCATGTACAAACAATCCTTGTTTAATTGAATACTTATACATTCAGTTTGGAAATCCTAAGGTTAGTTATGAAGTATAATGGACTCTTTAAGCATAATTGTACATTAAATTTGTTTCTAACCATATAAATTCAACATTAAAATTGTACATTAAATTTATTTCTAACTGTATAAATTCAACATTAAATTTATGTCTAGGTAAATTGTTTAGTTTGTTTTACAATTTTTTTTTATGTTTGTTTTACTATTTTATAAGGTTTACGGTTAACAGGGCCAAATACGACCTTTTCCATGTACAGGTATAGGCCTGAATTCAGGCTTGTCCCTATACATGGACAGTGTCGTATTTGGCCGTGTCAACCTCCTTTTTAAGTTTGTGGGTTAATTGCTAATGTTGAATACAAAATTCCCAAATCCATTTAGGCTTCACAATCAATTAATGTAGCAAGAAATCCATGTTTGATTAAATAATGATACATTCAATTTGGAAATCCTAAGCTTAGTTCTGAATTATAATGGCCTTTTAAAGAATAATTGTACACTAAATTTATTTCTAATTGTATAAATTCAACAATAAATTTATTTTGTATCACTGGCTAAAGCAATGAGAAAATTATCAAGAAACCCATTCTCTAAAAGGAGGGCACACATTTTGTGTGAGTATTATAGGATAAAACAATGAGAAAATTGTAGGAGTTACAGACACAGAGAATTTGAGACTCTTTTTAATATGAGTAGAAAACATGCCCATGCTCCTTTAAATAAGTTCCAAACAAGGTAGGAAAAACTGTATATTTAGGAGAATGATCATGCATGTTTAAATAAGTTCCAAACAAAGTAGGAAAAAGTGTAGATTAAGGAGAATTCTCATACTCTTATAAATAAGTTCCAAACAAGGTAGAAGAAATTGTAGATTAAGGAATTAATTCAATTTAAGATTTTATTTATACGGTAGAATTGGGGCCTGTCCCTTTGCATGGACAAGGATGAATTCAAATTTTTTCATGCACAAGGACATGCCTGAATAAGGGCATGTACCTGTGCATGGATAGGGACGAATTAGGCCATATACATGCACAAGGACAACCTCGAATTCAGCCATGTACATGCATAGGGACATGCCCGAATTAGGGTTTGTCCCTATGCATGGACATGAATGAATCATGCCATGTCCATGCACAGTGATAAGCTTGAATTTGGGCCTGTCACTGTGCATGGACAAGGCTGAATTTGGTGAAGGATAAAATCGTGTTACTGAAAGGCGAGGGGGGGGGGGTGAATCAGTAACACAATAATTTTATCAAATTTTTACTTTTTTAAATTATGTATTGCAGAAATGAAAATGAAATTTGAACACAATGTTTTATCGTGGAACCCAGTTGGGAAAACCACAAACACTTTTCTATTAACTGCAAAATTTTGTCTTACAAGTTACAATAGAAGAAAGATTTTTTCTTCCTCTTTAGATCAACACCCACTGATTAGGATGCAACCACGCCCCTATTTACCAACTCCATTTGGTAGGAGGCTACAACCCCTTACTTAGTCAACTACAACTGACAAGGAAGGACCTACTCCCCTGTAGGATCCAACCTACACCTCTCGACCACCCTATGTTCATAAATCCATAAATCTTCTATATCATGCACTAGATATCATGACCTCTACTCTGTATCTTTATACATTTGATATTTAATGTCTCTGTTGCAGTCCCTCAAATTCCTTCACATCTCAGCACACTTATAAATGTCTTCAACATAACTCTTCATCAAAACAACATGTTTGTTCATTCAATTTCACAACTTTTCATGAATATCACATCTCTTCATTTAAGATTACAAAACCCTTGTTTTAAGTAACACAACCATTAACATGAATTTTCATAACCACACATATCTTCGATCTACATCTCAAATCTAATGACTGTGTTAATGTGTAATACAAATATTAACAAACATCACAATACTTCCCTGAATCGATACTTTCAGGATTTAAGCATCTAAATTATTATTTTAATATCATCTATGAATTGTAGTTATCACACAAGGGATTTCATCGAATAATGTGATGTTATATGAGTCATTGTATTTTTGTTTTCATTGTGCAGGTATTTAACTAGTTTTGGCAAACCTCCACAATTGGCAGTATGCCAAAAACTTTGACAAGAACAGTGGTCTCAACATCCGAATGTGTATTCACAAACATTTGAAATTATCAATCCTCCAACATTGGAATTATGTAAAAGTTACCAATATACATAGCAGTCTCTCCACTATTGCAAGTTCTGCCAACTAAAAATAACTAACAAGTTTTAAACCCTCGATCACCCATATGACCGTCATGTCAACAGTGTATTAAAAAAACATCAATAAAATGGATGAGATCATCTCCTTAGTAAATCAACGATTGTTGTCACTTCTTCCAAAAGGTGGGGTGCCTGATAGGTCATCCCAGGTTCTAGGTTGGTGATCCTCATGTGAATTCCAAGCACCTAGAGTCCTTTCCATACTTTTGCACTACGTGTCGAATAGGTATAGTGAGGGAAGTATTTATAAACTCATACTAACCTTGCCCCATTGCCAATTTGGGATAAATCCCAATCGAAAAATCAATCGCCACTGTCGATCATTTGATTGGACGGTTGTTGAGACTCTGCCTACAACTCTTCATTCTTATTTCTCTATGATTGAAATCGATCCTTTGATCTACTTGTCGATTTGATTTCGATCTTTGCAATTTTGTTTGCATTGTTTAACTTCAATTGCATCATCCACATTCAATCTTAGATATTTCTATTGATGCTTAAACTTGTTAATAAGTTAACAAACTTGATCTACTTGGTCTCTGGTTTTAGTCATGGTGACTTTGATCATGTAGAAATACATCATCTTGCAACTGGTAGAAGTTTGCATCAACATCAAGGCTCTGTTGCCTTGACAGTCAATTTTTAAGTCGCATCCTGGGCAAAGCCAACCCTTGTCTTCTAGGCACATCACAGGGCTTGTAATAATAGAGTGCCTCATAACCATCACAATCAGTAGGTCAACATACATCACTGCTTATGTCATTTTACATGCCCAATGCACGTTGATTATCTGTCAATGCTAGCCATCAACTTTGTCATCATATTGCCTCATCAATGGCTCTGTCAACATAGACATGTCATCATAGGAAAAATAATTTCAACATGTTATTCTCTATTTTATATGTTCATATTTAAATATATGTAACACTGACAATGTCATAACAATCACCATAATGTCAACACATCTGAAATGTATGAAACATTAGTACCCCTATTCCAATCATGATTATGCATTAGAGTCAATAATGTCAATGTCAATGCCATCAACATTATTATCATCATCACAGATCTATTGTCAATGCCAATGCCATCAATTCTATTATCATCATCACAGATTTATTGTCAATGCCAATGCCATCAATGCCAACATCTATTGCCATATTGCCAACATTTGGCCTTTCCCATGCATAGGGATGGGCTCAAATTTGGGCCTGTCCTTGTGCATAGACAAGGTTGAATTCGGTCCTTTCCATGTACATGGACAGGGAAACTTTGCATAGTGATCTAGCACCCTTAATTTTGTTCATACACTAGATTAAATTAAATTTAATGCATGTTGGAAATTACAATTTAGATTTTTGTTTGTAATTTTGTAAATTTTGAACATTCAATTACTTTAGAAATTAATTTAGTGTAGAAAATTTCATTTGTATATTTGTTTTGAGTCTAAAAATTGTCATTTTCCACTCCAAATAGACTGATTTACTTAATTTTTTTATACTTTGGAAATTGATTTCGATTTCTGTTTTACATTTTATGAATTGATATAACTGAATATAAGTAAAATAATTTCATTTCTAGATAATGTTTGAGTCTAAAAAACAAATTTCCATATCTTACTTTAACCTCATTTCATAGAAATGTTGCTTTCTATAAAAAAATTCTATTGATTTCCTTTCTAAATTTCTGCATTTTTCACTCATATTTCATGCCAAAAATCTATATTTTAGATTGTATTTGTGCATTTAATTTTGAATTCCATACTTTAATTTTTCTTAAAATTCATTCTTTCTTTGAAAATATGAATGTAACTTACTTCACACATCACAAATTCAAATATGAAAACTATGATTAGTGTGGGTTTTCAGTTTTTTAGTTTTTTGGTTTATTTTGTTTCTTAGTTAAGTACCAAGTTGAGATAATGTGTGACCCTTTTCTCTCCCGGGATGGTCAATGAGGCCTAAGAGTTGTTAAGAAGGGCATGATCACATTATTGATCTTCCTTGTATGCTGGGATGATAAAATCTTATAAGTAAATATCATGAGAATCACGTGGACATTTTTCCATTAAAGAAGAACTTAATTGTTGACTTTATATTGAAATCACCATTTCTTGACTTACGCCCCCCTTAATTGTTGTGTGGGTTTTTGGTTTTGTTCTTTTATTTTACCTAAAGAATGTTAGCTGCCTTGACTTTGGAAGAATTTAATTGTTGACTTTGTCTTGAAACCACCCTTGTTTGAGTTACGCCACCCTTAATTGTTGTGTGGGTTTTTGGTTTCGTTCTTTGCTTCTTCCTAAAGAAAATTAGTTTCCTTGAATTTCAATCCCCTCTCTTGACTTTTTTATTGTTGTTGTTGATTTTTATTATTTAGCAATTAATATTTTATGTTATAAAATATTATTTGTTTAAACTATTTAATTATTTAATTGAGTGGTTGCGACCCCTCTAGGACAGTTCTTCTTGGTTTATTAAGCCACCATGGGCTAACTTATCCAACCTCTTGTTGTCACTGACCCCTAAGGGTATTTTCCATCTTGCCATAGATCTCTTCTTGGTTATTGTTTGGGGATTTTGGTTCTCCTTGCTGGTGTCTCCCTCCTCATTTTTTTGCTAGTGTCACCCTCCTCATATCCTTGCTAATTCCACCCTGTGTATGTTGTTGTTCTCTTCTATTGCTCATGTCACATGTGTATGTTGTTGGTTATTCTATTGATATTTTACCCTAAAATTTCTTCTTGGAAATTTGTTCGAGGTGTCATGATCTTCTACATGTCACATTTTTTTTATATTTAAATATTTTCATGTTCATTATATATAACATCATAGTAAAAAATATAGTTGTTCTAATTTTTTCAATATATGTCTGTGATGCTTTGAAGTTGTTATAAATGCTTAAATGATTTTGTTATAAATTTACTATTTCCATTTAATGTTTCTATAAATTATGAACTTTCATATTCATGAATTTTAAAAGGACATATATCGAGGTGAGATGTTGAGACAAGAGTCTCCAAACATTCCTCGCAAATGCTCTAGGCTATCCCATGAAGGAAGAAGAGAAACCCCTTCTTCGACTAAGACTCCAAGTGACCAATGACAATCTAGTCAGAGAAGGAGATTATCAAATGATTATGTGAAAAGCTCATCTCGAGAATGTGCTCAAAATAGTGCTATGGATGCAACATTCTTAGATATGTTTCACATTAATATTCCAACACTGAAGAATGTAGGGAATACATCAGGACAAGAAAATATGTTTGGTAATTTTCTTTGATTTTGTATTTTTGCGTATTTATATATATATATATATATATATATATATATATATATATATATATATTTTAAATTTTGTTATGTTAAATTATGTTGTTAAATGTTGTAATTAATTTCAAATGTGTATGTGTAGACAATGAGTTTAATTCAAGGGAATATAATGAAAGAGAAAGTGGCTATCATGAAGATTCTAATATTGGTGAAGAGGGTGAAGGTGGATTTAAGAGGTGTTATCAAGAAACATAAGATTACACGCCTATGTCCACCTATCCTTCAGATGTTGGTGATGAGCTTCCTTGGGAAGATATTACTAAAGCAATGACCCTTGAGTGATGCATAGGTGTTAAAAGTAGGTTGGAAAATGATTTGAGGAGCTTGGATATCCCTCGGGAGAGTAAACAAATCTTGGATATTGTTTTGCATTCATTGCAAAAGTTTATGGATGCATATCAAAAGATGGGGCCAACGACTGATAGTTTTATCGATTTGATGAGGAGACGAAAGTCGAAGGTGATGGGTCATAATAAATGGGACATAGTAAAAAGTAAAGTTTCAAAAGAAAATGAAATTTCTATGTTCAATTTCAAAGATGGGCCAAAGCGAAAGATGTTGAAGGTGCAATATTTTAAGCACCCCAACATAGCAGGACAACTTTATAATAGATTTTTGGCAGCATATGGGAAGTTGTCATGGAATGATGAGGTTACACATTACTTTGCTAGACACTTTTATGCAGAGCTTTTCAAGCACATGCACCCTGATTATACTAGCCTACAATTCAATTATTATGGGGTCAGTAAAGGACAAACATATGATCAGAAATGGGCATATCAAAATGTGACATTCTAGAGACCTCCACGACCTTTAGTATATAGTCCAACATGGGAATTTGCCTCACATTCAGAGTTGTGAGCTATATTAGAGGTTGAAAAATAGGTTAGGTATGTAATCGGGGAAAATTTTGAATTGATTTTTTATGGTGTTTATGTTGGTTTGAACTGTCAGAGAGTGGAAGCCAATTCTCGAGCCATTTTTGTTTATAGAACAAATGATGAGTTATATACCATGTCACTACAAGATCTTAAGCAGTATGCAAAATTTTTCTTTACTGATTGGAAGGAGGTCATTCATAATGATGAACAGAACATCGATTGGTATATGTTATAGTTAGTAAATGTTTGATGCATTTGAGGATAGTTTACCTCTAGTTCTAGATCTAGATACATATCATTGTATCTATAGAAATAATTGAGTTGTTATTTTAATTAATTGCAGTTTGGACATATGTTAAATGAATGTCCAGTAAACAGGGGACTTGATTCCACAAGTTTAAATTTGGATGGGTTGAATCAGGTATGTGTTTTCAAATATCCACATATGAGCACTTTAGTTCTCCAATCTCCAATATTTTGAATAAGATCAACAATATAAAATTTATGTTTTTGTATAAATGTGAACACATTGAATTCTAAATTTAGTTCTTAGTTGTGTTTTTCATAGATCCCTATTCCATCCCATACTATTTGGGAAGGCTTGTCCCAATTCTCATTGGGAGAGTTTGAAGAGGGTGGGAGTTCACAGGTATCATTGCATGTTGAAAACAAATTTAGTTATATATGAAAATTGCAATGTCATTTAAATTATTAATTTAAAAGAAGAATGTCTTAAATATATATTTATAATTTATTGAATCTTAGGGTATGGTGGGTATAATTTATTGATATTCAGGTTGGCACATCACAGGTATTACATGTTTCAAAATTTAAAACTACAATTTAATGTGTTAAAATAATTTAAGTATAATTTTCAAATGTACAAATTTGAAATGTGTTATATAGGGCAATGTGGAGAAGAGAGTGCCTAAGAGTGTGCTTGAACAGAATGTGGAGAAGGGAGTGCGAGAGATTGGGATTGAGGAGGATGCATCCATACCTGGGAAGGATGTGTCTATTCATGATGATTCATAAATGTATGTTCATTGCACATTAGTGAGTTTTAATTTGTTTTTATGTTGGGCCTTTTATATAAAATTGTTCAAGCTTATTTTTGTTGAATATGCTTATATTTTTTACTTTTTTCAAATTTTTGTTTTCTCAACTTTTTAGTTTATCATTTTCTATCCACAGGGTTATTCAACTAGTGTCTATATAAATTTTCAACTCTTTGATCAATTATTTTGAAATATATAGAACCCCTATATAATATTATCATCATCTAAAATGGTACATTCAATCTTATTTATGTTTAGATCATGATGAAGACCTAATTTTGAACTTAAACATTTGATAATTTGATAATAGACTCTATCCCACATCAGAAAATGAGGATTTTCTAAATGTTCTTTGATTTCATTCCTTGCCTTCTTGTCCAAGAATGACATAGTATGGAAATTTGTGTTCTATGCATACAACGAACTAAATTCCTTCTTGCTAGGGTAGTGTCAAACTCTTAACTAATTTCTTACTAACCACAAAAACCAACATTCAAGTAGATTTACAAATAAGCTATGTATGTGCATGATCTCACTAATGTTTAGATCACGACGAAGACATATTTCAAAGAGAATTTTATTATATGTAATATGAATACATCCCATGTTAAAAGATGAAATATTTAAATGGTTTTTGAAGAATGACTTAATATATATGCAGATTTGTGTTTTCTTCACGTACATGAAATATTATATTAGAACATATTTTCTACCGCAAAAAGAGGAGATAAGTATTTTATCAAAGAATGGTTTCTAAAATGGAGATTTGTGAAATTTCATAGATATAATTAATTTCTTGGAAGAATGGTTTAATATGGATATTTATGAGTCCTTTAATTTGAAAGGACATTTGAGGGAATTTGATTATATGAGAACATTTATTCCACTGTAGAAGAGGAAATAAGTATTTTATTGCTGAGTAAATAAGGTCACCTGGCAAGAGAACTTCACATGAAGGATCTGAGACTTTATCCATGAGGAGATAAGTATTTTGTTGGAAGAATGAATTAATATGGAGATTAGTGAACTTTCTGCATACACAACAATATTTATTTTCAGGGTATTATCTAACTTTGAACACAAATATTGGTTACTGAGAACACAATTTTTCTCTTTAAAAATTTGTAAGATTTTAGATAAAATTTTACATTGTTTAGATCATGTATGCTTAATATGGAGAGTAACTATTTTGAAAGTTTTGGAACTTCGTGATGTAAGTATGGTTTAAAAAAATTGTCAAGAAAGTGTAATAAAACGAGAGCTATAATCTTAAATCTGTGGAACTCCGGTTGGGTATGTTATTATTTATTATTGTTTATTTAATATTTAGTTAAAGTATATATGCTAATATGTGTTATTGGTTTTTTTTTATTGTTTTTTATTTTTACATTTGTTTACATTATATTTGGTGGAAATGAGTATGTTGGAGGATGAGACTTAACTCTTTGTGTATGTATGTCAATTTTTTTTTAATCACAACTTGTTTTATTTATTTGAAACGGTACATGTGTACATTTTATTTTAAATTTGTAAATATGTTTTATTGTAAATTTTGTAAATTTTGAATTCGACAAATATTTTCTTTTGCAGGTATGAAGTGATCTATCTTAGTCCAAAATTTTGGAGTTAAATGTTTTAATCAAGCCTCTTAGTTTTTTTTTATCATCATAAAATGGATGTGGAACCTATGT
>JASDQU010103239.1:13124-41852 GCA_032191745.1 Picea mariana | reverse complement strand
ATATATATATATATATATATATATATATATATGAAACTCAAAATATCAATTTATTGTTTCATCTTTGATTTCTCTTATATTTTTTATGTTGGTGAAATATATTGTTTATTGCTCATTTATAAATAGTCAATATCTTATAATTTCAATTTTTATGATGGTCAAAAGATAATTTATGTTTTATGGTCAACTTATAATTTCAATTTTTATGATCTCTTAAAAGGTTAATTTATGTTTTATGATATTGTGTTGAAATTAAAAATGTTTTATTTCATTTTATTTATTCCTTGAAGGCTCACAATCATGTAGGAGGTATGTTCCTCATGCATAAATGAGAATTTTGAGGTGAGCCTATAAAAAGGTAGACATATCGTGACATCCTGGGGAGCACTTTGTCAATGGAAAAAGTCAGGGTAAGCACAAGAAGGGGGTGTCAGAGTGGTTGTTTGGATTACAATGGAGCTGATTCTGTAGTGATGCGAGATCTGGGTAGTTATCAAATTGTATTTTCTAACTTATAATTTCAATTTTGTTTGATTTGGAAATATGGTTGAAAATAGTCAAATAAGTCATCAAATTATAGTTTCCCACTTTTGAGACCCTTACCCCAAATGACACTCAGAGATGAGGGTTGAGAACTAGAGGGTTTCTCAAGTTAGGTTTCAGAATTCCCAATTTCCTCCTATTAATAATATCATAATGGAAAAAACAACAAACAATATTGTATATTAAAAATATATGAGATCTTCTTATGAGAGTGAAAACATAAAAATAAAGTCTCAGTCCATGGTGATGAAAAATTAGTATTAGACTACCAAGGTAAAAAACAGTTTTCATTGGGTGATATGGGTTTTATTCCATTCCATTCAAGTGATAATCAATTGACTTCAACAATGCTTTTGTAAATTTAAGCATACTGATCATCACATCATTCTAGGCCCCTCCTTTATTTTGATAGGGCATCGACTCATATCATTCCAAAATCTAGTAAAACCTATGAACTAAAAATTGAAAATTCACAATGAAATGGCAGTCCATAACTAAACTAGTTATGTTCATCCTTGGTTTCTTTATTGAAAATTCACAATGACATGATAGTCCAACACTAAACTAGTTATGTTCATCTTTGGTTTCTTTTTGATCTTTCAATATATTTATTCAAGAAAATGTGAAATAAAAATATGTACTTTGAAATAAAAATTGAAATAAAAACATGATCTAGAACCTATTTTAATATGTAAAAGTAAAATATACTTTAATATAAGTAAGTGATTTTCATTGAAAAATATTTTGATATAAATTATTTATGTATCCAAAAGGGTAGAAAAGAGTTAATGGATTATCAATCCTTGCACATTGGAAGTATTCACTAGTGCCATTAATATGACACCAACCATTAATGGAAGTATTCACTAGTTCTATTAATTTTTAATGAGGACATGTTAATCATACGCCACCTTGAATCCTCAACATACTCCAAATTCAATTAAAAATCTAAATGCAGCAAAACCAAGCCTTAGTAGATGGTGTTATTTTTTTATTTTTTGTTATTAGGTCACTGTTATTGCATAGTTTGTAGCTAGGTCAAATGGCTATAAGATGGAGGCCAAACTGGCGTAACAGGAACCTATCCCACCCAATGTCACCACAATGGGGAGGTTCTTTCTTTTTAGGGAGGTTAGGCCCAGGGGAGATGTCCCCAGTAACCCAGAGTTCTGAAAAGGCAAAAGTTTAGAAGTCAAAAGTAAAGTTCCCCCTTCATAGGTTACCACCAAAAGAAGATAGTCTGGCTAAACAACCAATAATGAAGTGAAGCCCCAAAGAAGAACACTTGCCCAGAACAAAGCAACAACAAACCAATATATGCAATCTATGATTCAATGGGTTAGTACTTCATAAGACTATCTGATATCAATATATAAAAAATTACAAAAATAAATATTGATGAAGTCAATGTTTGTTAATACAACAATGAAATAATTTCACTTCACCAATAAATGTCAAGATGATGTAGCAATCAATGTATCCAATCAATCCTTCATTCAATAAATGTATCAAACCACCATCCAATTGCCTATAAAAGGAATATTGTTGCGTCAAGATGAAGTAACCAAGGGTGACATCATCCTTCTTAGGGTTAGTAGTTAGTTGGGGTTTCAATTTAGCAAAGGTTTTGAGAGTTACTTGATCACTTTCACTTCAACGCTGGAGATCCAAGATCAGTGCCTAAGGGTTAATGGAGTCAATTTAGGAGAGGTAGAAAGGGTTGAAGGAGGAAGACTACGGACTAGAGGGAAGGGTTCTAAAGTGCTACTATGGCAAGGCCTTAGAATCAAAACCCTAGGGGAGAGAGGCTCACTCCGGTGTTGCTAAAGCAAGGCCTCATGCTCTCTCCTCATTCCTTAGGTTAACTTGGAAAAAATGGATAGCATAAAAGATAAATCAAGACAAAAGAGTACAGTGAGGGAGAGTGTTGCTATAGCAAGGCTCTATCACTAAACCCTAGAAGAAGGGCGTCCCTAGGTATAGATAACTTAGGCCTGGGATGTCTCCTCCTTCTTGATTTCTGAAAGTAAGGCTAGCTCAGGGAGAAGAAGCAATAAGAGTGTAGCTATGGCTAGGCTCTTTCATCCTTCTTCAATGGCTGGAAATTTCTCTTTTAGGGGACATGAAACAAGGACCTACTTGTGTGCTTGTCACCTAGGGTTTTTGATCAGAAAATTATAAACATATGCAAAAATATAAGACTACAACCATTCAATCAAGAAGTTTTGCAGAAAAAACACTTACGTATCACCATGAAATAACATGTAAACCCTATTTGTAAACCTTCATTCAAGAGAAAATGACAAAAATGCCAAGGAATGCCTTCCTTCAACAAGTGTGCCTCACTAAACCAGTAAAATTACCCAGGTAGGGCACAAAAATTAGACCTCACTAATGAGTGAGTGAGGTGTTCTGTCTAAAATGAGGCTAAACTCCTCAATATATAGTGTATCAAAGACCTTAATTAATTTTAGGTCATAAAAAATGGCCGACAAGACCATAATACTGTTTTTACATTAAATTGTCAAATTAAAACCCTAACTGAGCTGTAAAAAAGGTAAAAGGCCCTTCAAGGGAGGCACCAGCCCCTTTTAGGGTAGATGAGACATCCAGGAGAAAAACGTTAGCCCCCAGGGGCCTCTCCAACATGCCACACGTGCCATTGCTACCCAGTCTACCTCCATGAATGTCCATGAAGGTGGGTGACATCATGGTGAGGATGGGGGCGTAAAGAGCCTTCCAAGGACAACGTTCCATTGAAAATGGGTCATTCTCCCTAGGCCAGGCTCCGCCAAAGTGCCCCTGATGGAACATATTCTTCTTCTCTGGTGCAAAACCCTAATCAACCACTGTCATGTCTCTACCCTCTGATGGGATCTCAGCATCCATATGGTGGGGTCTTCATCCCCATGGAGGTCCAAACTAATCATCTCCCCATGTGTACTGGTCCAAATGGTACCTATCCATCGGGCATGATCTTGCACATCAGAAGCTACGCCCTCCATGGGCTCATCAGTCACCAGGATCACAACAATGTTGATCACGTTTCATCATCAATATTATCAAACATATGCATAAGACCCTAATACATCAGTCAATAAATCAAATACATTACAAAAACCTACAATACAACACTGGAGGAAAAGACAAGACATCCTATTGGGCTAGTATCCACAAGAAAGGGGAAGTTTCCAGGAAGGTTTCATCCAAGCCATGTAAGTGAAGTGATGTGGCCTGGGATGTCCAGAAATGTGGGTGAAGTGAGAGACAGGGATGCATGATGTTATCTATGGATGCCTTTGTAGAAGGTGAGCCATACCTCTCATGGATGCAATTTTTCCAAGCCTGTTCTTGCCTTTATTCTTTTATTTTATTTCCTTTTTCTTCTTCTTTTTATTCAAGGGATAACCAGAGGACACTTCCTTGGCATGGTGACCAGAGTTGACAGTGTTACCCACAAATACTTTCACAGAGATGATAAGGCTGGCTCGTTATGAGACCCCCTTTCCCTTGGCCATGCAACCAAAGGTCATTGCCTTGGCATGGTAACTAGATGGTGGAAATGTCATACTGTTAGGTACCCATGAACCTAATAGGCTAGCTCATGATGAGACCCCCTATCCTCTTGACTAGGTCTTGTTTATGTTTTTTGGGTCCCTCTTATTTCTTACTGAGAGGATTTTTATTGCCTTCTCAGGGATCCCTGGGTGAAGCATCTCGAGGTTTTATTTTTAGGTTTTTATCTTTTACCAGCTTCTTTTACCTTCTAGGCCTTTAGCCCCTTCTTCCCATGAGATAAGGTGCAATCCTACAAACAGGTCAACCCAATGCCCAGACAAGGGGAATGGGACAAGTAAAGGGGAGATAAGATGAAATAGTGGTGCTATGAGGGGAGTGGATGATGGATTTTTAAAAATCCCCTAGTGGAAAACCCATGCCTATGGGCACAGGCTTACTAGAATACCCTGTCAATCTCCCAGAGTCTGTTCAAGTGGGCTAATGTAATATCCAAGCAACTGTTAGAGATAAAAGGAATCAGATGAATATATTCAAAGGTTTTAATGATCAAAAGTGACACATACCATGATACCTGGACCAATTACCTCATGGAGCAAGAACCTCCTCCAATAAAAGACCAAGCTGAAGGTGATGGATGTTGTTGTTGCTAATAAGAAAAATCTAATGAGAGAAGAAAAGGATGGTCCCTTCAGGGCTATGCTCAGGTCAATCCTGCTCTCGGTACTCCATGTCTAGGAACTGTGGGCCTCGAGACATGATCTCCTGGTTATCCGAAAAAATCAAGGATAACATTTGGCTCCAACTCGGGGACATGCACCCACTGTAGAGCGCATGATAACCTTAACATATATGGCACAACCTGCAGACCTGCTCAAAATCGATAGGGGCATCAGTAATAAAAATGGGGAGATAATTCCACTGCAACATACATAGATATATGTATATATAGAAAATAAAACAATCAACAATGCAAAAGTGGAAGCAAACTAACATGAAATGCAAATTGTATAATACATGAAAAATGCCTACTTATCTACACTTACTTGTGAAATCAGGTACCCCCACCTTGGTGGGGTTTGAGGAGGTGACTGCTGATGGGTAATGGGTGCCTTCTTCCCTCCATAGTGGATAGATAATATGAGTCATTAACTGATTCCATTCCAACTTTGAAGTGTCCAAACCATGACTGAGTGCTTCCTTTTACATTAGTTGGCTCTCCTTTCTAGGTATCCCACATCCATACCATGTCTCCCTCTTTGTACTTCCTAAATTTGTATTTGGTCATTCCTTGGACAACCTTGGTGTATTGTGCTAAGGGAGGAGGGTGGGCTTCTGCTTTAAAAACCTCTTGTTGAGATGGGTGGATTTGTACATCATCTTCATGTTTCTTTAATATCTTCACCGCCACAACTTCTTTGTTCTTGAATTCATCTAGGATTTGTTGGTGTTCTTCTATCTTGGTCCATTCGATCTGATCAAAGTCCTCCTCTATTGCAAAGGGCATGTCTTCTGGAGAATAATTTTGAAGAGTTTGTATCATCTTGTTTTGTGCTTTGTCATTATTGACAAGGTGTATAACATCTTGCACATGGTCCCCAGTTATTCACACATTGAGTAGATGACCTACTGTTCCATTTTTTAAAGGAAATTGCAAGAATGTGAGGTCCATCTCAAGGGCGCCACCTATAATTTCACCAAATTTACTAGATAACAACATTCCCCACACATCTGGGACATCAACCACCACAATGTCAATGTCGACCAACTTTTCAGGGTACTCCTTCAAGAGAACTTCAACATTCTCAACCACCCCATGTGTGGGTATGGCTTTAGATTCAAAACCACATACATTTCTGTAAGGCCGTGTGACCTTCAAGACCACTTGTCGCATGAATTTGAGTGACATCATGTTGGCACCAACACTTGTATCTAACATGCAATTATTGAGATTTTTTTCGTTCATTGTCAAAGTAATGAAGAAAGAAAGAGTCAAATCATTCCTTGATGGATGGGATCTTGATTGCTTCCCTTAGGGGGACGTTTACATGCATCTTTGATAATTCCCCTTCGAAGTTAAAATTTAGGTCAACCTTGTCATCCTTGGATGTCTTGGGAAGAATAATTTCCAAGGGTGGGGGCTTTGCTTGATCAACAGTTGGTTGTTTCAAATGCTTTCTTCTATACACCTGAAATTCTTGTTTCTTTATCTTTTCTCATGATTCTTCATCCAGGTTGTTTATTACTGACATCCTTGCTGATCTGGCTCCTTCTTTCACAGCTTCCTGATGTTCTATATCTGTGATATTTATTTGAGGAAAATCCATGAAAAAATCCATGTTGTTGACTTGTTGATGGCCACTATTGTAGGGGCACTCATGTTCCCAATGTGCTTTGTTGCATTCCATGTGCCAAGGATTTTCATCAACAATGCTTGCGGGGGCCAAAGTATTTGGAACTTCATGTTCATTCTTTGGTTTATAAAATTGGCCCCCTTTCTGGAATTGCCCTTTGTACGGGACCTTGGGTGCCTGGGTCTGAGATCTTTCCAACTTGACGATACTACTCATCATTTCCTTTTGATTATTTATGATACCATCCATAGAGTATTGTAGTTTGGCGATACTGGTACATAGATCTGAAGTAGGCTCAACATTGCGAACTATCTTTGGTTTAGTGTCTATTCTCCCCCTTGGGTTAGCAAAAGGCTCAATCTTGGATGAAAGGAGGTTTCCCTCTATTTTAGTAGCGAGCTCTTGGGCTTCTTGAATGGACTGTGGATTTTTGTCTCTAAGAAGATACCCTAGTTGGCCATTGAAAGAGCTAGTGTAAATATGGACGAGGTAATCATCTTTTGGATGATGGCTTGTGGGAATTCTTTGCAGTAAAGTTTCGAATCTGGTATGGAACTCTCGAATAGACTCATTTTTATATTTGGAAAGGTTATTTAGTCATGTGAGAAGCATATTAGGGTCTTCTTTGACACTCCATCTTTTGAGAAAGGCATCTTCAAGTCTATCCATAGTATTGATGCTTTCATCAGGAAGGATTAGGTGTCAACGCCTTGAGGCATCATAAAGAATAGCGGAGAACAACTTCTTGACTAGATCTTCAGCATCATCACTAATGGGGTGAAGATGAAAGAATGCCCAAAAGTTTCTCATATTCTCTTCGACACTGATTGCATCAGTACTAGTAAATTTAGGCAACCACTTCTCATACTTGGGTGGCATTTTCCTAGGGTAACCAGGTATGTCTGACATGTCTAACAGCTTGAAAAGGGTAGATGACAATTGTCTTTGATTGTTGGCTCGGTTCGTTGTAGCAGTCTGAGAGCTAGACATGATTCTTAAAGGAAGGATCTTCCCGAAAAGTGATTTGACAATAGGAGAGTTCAAGGGAGGCTTCCTTCCGAAAGATAAA
Organism: Picea mariana; assembly: GCA_032191745.1. Taxonomy (NCBI): domain Eukaryota; kingdom Viridiplantae; phylum Streptophyta; class Pinopsida; order Pinales; family Pinaceae; genus Picea; species Picea mariana. The sequence goes on along the minus strand of JASDQU010103239.1, from coordinate 34,370 downwards.
GGAGGATTATTGAATCTCCTTTTAGTTTTTAGAGTCGCTAGATAGTTTACTTGAAACTACTGAAGAAAAGGGGGAAAAAAACCCTAGTGGAGTTGCCAGGTAAGCTTGTAAGAAAAGGTCTCTGAGGCAAGGCTTACCAAAATATGTGTCATTTGAGGAGAATTGACTCAGTGTTCCCCGACAACGGTGCCAAAATGTTATCAAACAATTTGTAGCTAGGTCAAATGGCTATAAGATGGAGGCCAAACTAGTGTAACAGGAACCTATCCCACCTAATGTCACCACGATGGGGAGCTTATTTCTTTTTAGGGAGGTAAGGCCCAGGGGAGATGTCCCCAGTAACCTAGAGTTATGAAGAGGAAAAAGTTTAGAAGTCAAAATTAAAGTTCCACCTTCACAGGTTACCACCAAAAGCATATAGTCTGGCTAAACAACCAATAATGAAGTGAAGCTCCAAAGAAGAACACCTGCATGGAACAAAGCAACAGAAAACCAATATATGCAAGCTATGATTCAATGGGTTAATACTTCATAAGACTATCTGATATCAATATATAAGCAACTATAACAATAAATATTGATGAAGTCAATGTTTGTTAATACAACAATGAAATAATATCACTTCACCTATAAATGTCAAGATGATGTAGCAATCAATGTATCCAATCAATCCTTCATTCAATAAATGCATCAAACCACCATCCAATTGACTATAAAAGGAATATTGTTGCGTCAAGATGAAGTAACCAAGGGTGACGTCGGCCTTCTTAGGGTTAGTAGTTAGTTAGGGTTTCAATTTAGAAAAGGTTTTGAGAGTTGTTTGATCACTTTCACTTCAATGCTGGAGATCCAAGAATAGTGCCTAAGGGTTAATGGAGTCAATTTAGGAGAGGACGCAAGGGTTGAAGGAGGAATACTAAGGACTAGAGGGAAGGGTTCTGAAGTGCTTCTATGGAAGGGCCTCAAAATCAAAACCCTAGGGGAGAGAGACTCACTCCAGTGTTGCTAAAGCAAGGCCTTGTTCTCTCTCCTTCTTCCTTAGGTTACCTTGGAAAAAATGGCTAGCATGAAAGATAAATCAAGACAAGAGAGTGCAGTGAGGGAGAGTGTTGCTACAACAAGGCTCTATCACTAAACCCTAGAAGAAGGATGGCCCTAGGTGTATATAACCTAGGCCTAGGATGTCTCCTCCTTCTTGAATTCTGAAAATACGGCTAGCTCAGGGAGAAGAAGCAATAAGAGTGTAGCTATGGCTAGGCTCTTTCTTCCTTCTTCAATGGCTGAAAATTTCTCTTTTAGGGGACATGAAACAAGGACCTACTTGTGTGCTTGTCAGCTAGGGTTTTTGATCAGAAAATTATAAACATATGCAAGAATATAAGACTACAACCATTCAATCAATAATTTTTGCAGAAAAAACACTTACATATCACCATGAAATAGCATGCAAACCCTAGTTGTAAACCTTCCTTCAAGAGAAAATGACAAAAATGCCAAGAAACGCCTTCCTTCAACAAGTGTGCCTCACTAAACCAATAAAATTACCCAAGTAGGGTGCAAAAATCAGACCTCACTAATGAGTGAGTGATGTGTTATGTCTAAAATGAGGCTAAACTCCTCAATATATAGTGTATCAATGACCTTAATTAATTTTAGGTCATAAAAAATGGCCGACAAGACCATAATACCATTTTTACATTAAATTGTCAAATTAAAACCCTAACTGAGCTGTAAAAAAGATAAAATCCCCTTCAAGGAGGGCACTATCCCCTTTTAGAGAAGATGAGACATCCAGGAGAAAAACGTTAGCCCCCTAGGGGCCTCTCTAACATGCCACACGTGCCACTACTGCCCAGTCTACCTCCATGAATGTGCATGAAGCTGGGCGATGTCTTGGTTAGGACGGGGGTGTCTAGAGGCTTCCAAGGCCAACGTTCCACTGAAAAGGGGTCATTCCCCCTAGGCTGGGCTTCGCCAAAGTGCCTCTAATGGAACATCCTTTTCTTCTTCGGTGTAAAACCCTAATCAACCATTGTCCTATCTCTGCCCCTTAATGGGGTATCAGCATCCATCTGGTGGGATCTTCAGCCCCATACAGGTCCGAACTGATCATCTCCCCATGTGTACTGGTCCAAATGGTACCTGTCCATCGGGCATGATCCTGTACATCAGAAGCTACGCCCTCCATGGGCTCATCAGTCACCGGTATCACAACAATGTTAATCACGTTTCATCATCAATATTATCAAACACATGCATAAGACCCTAATACATCAGTGAATAGCTTAAAGACATTACAAAAACCTACAATACAAGACTGGAGGAAAAGAAAAGACGTCCTATTGGGCTAGTATCCACAAGAAAGGGGAAGTTTCCAGGAAGGTTTCATCCAAGCCATGTAAGTGAAGTGATGTGGCCTGGGATATCCAGACATGTGGGTGAAGTGAGATCCAGGGATGCATGATGTTATCTGTGGGTTCCTTTGTAGATGTAACATCCTGCTCTAGCACACTTACCAAACTTATTCTTTGAGGACACCTGCTCGCAATTGATCTGGATTTTTATGATGATAAAAATTTTCCTTCATTATGATGCATTAAGTTATATGACAGGATGTTTTTACTACGTTGATGTAGACAGGTGCTGCTGACTCAGTTTCATTGAGTGTGCAGGGTTTCAGACCTTGAGGATGCAGAGGCATCGGTGGAACTCCCTTGGACTCCGGATTGAGTCAAGGAGTGGGCTATTTGAGTTGTTTCATTTACGGTGATATTGTTTTGTTTGGATGATATGCTATTGATTTATGATATGTTGTTGACATGATCTGACATGATGGTTGATGATGCAGGATGATGATAGCTTGCCGACCAAGACTCACATATGGAGTAAAGGGGCCACACACGAGTTCTAGAGAGATTGAGGGAGAGGTGTGGACAACATCCCTACCACAGCCTACTAGCACTCCCGCCGTGGCTCGAACTGTAGGTTAACGATTACCTAGTTCGAGAGGATCCACGATGCCGTGAGGTAGACTGCGACAGTCGCTCACGATGATTCTAAGGGGCCCACAATAAGGCGGGGGGCCTTATTCCTTAGATCCCTTAGTCTCCCACAAGTTCACCTGGCGGAGTGTTGACTCCAGGGGTTATAGAGTCTACCAATCCGTCAAGCCAGTGAGTGGCACCCTTGGAGCACGTGGTGCATCTTGAAGGGCACGTCGTGCAAAGAAATATAAGTCAGCGAGTGGCACCCTTGGAGCTAGTGGTGCATCCTGAAGGGCACGTCACGCAACAGAGGAAAATGAGGCAAGTGGCACCCTTGGATCACGTGGTGCATCCTGAAGGGCACATCGCGCAACAGAGGCAAACGAGGCGAGTGGCACCCTTGGAGCACGTAGTGCGTCCTGAAGGGCACGTCGCATGGATGATGATGATGAGACAACCTGGATGACCCTAAAACCTTTACGCCTGATAAAATTCTTAAAAACGACTCCCCTAATTAAATTGTTGCCATGTTCAAAGAAAAACCTGAATTAAAACATCTCTAAGATAAATTGACTAGCCCTAAGAAAAGATTCTACAAAAATAAACCTAGGGCGTAAACTAAAACCCTCCTAGGTGTTAAGTAAAGTCTTCTAAAAATAAAGGGGGTAAAGTAATGGGGGAATTAAATTAAGTGAAACCCATGGCCTTTAAATGATAAAGAAGAAACAAAATTTATTAAAGTGTGGGAGTATAAAAGCTAGGAATTTAAAAATATATTGAAAAGATTAAAAACCGCTTTTATCTTTTGGAAAAAAAAATAAATAAATAAATAAAAATAACAAGAGAGAATTAAATAATAAAATTAAAGAAATTTAAGGAGTAATTTAAGGAGTGATTAAGGAGTAAATTAAGGAGTAATTTAAGGAGTGATTAAGGAGTAATTTGAGTAAATTAAGGGGTGATTAAGGAGTAATTTAAGGAGTAATTTAAGGAGTGATTTTTGAGGAAGTGAGGGAATGGAGTCTTTTAAATATTAAAAAGAAATTAATTTTGGAGAACCATAGGGATGAGTGACACTTGGATGGTGGAGAACGTTTAGAGGGTTGTCATTAAAAAATTAATTAATTAATGATTTAGGAATTTAGGTCAGTCTCAAAATTCTATAAAAGGAGGGGAAAGGAAGAAAGAAAGGGGGAAACGGTGAGCGTAACGTTACGCTGCCGAATTGTGGCTTGACGGGTTTCTTGTGAGGAGTTGGGTTTATCTCAGTTGTGTTGGAGTGGTAGCTCAACCGTGGAGGTGAGCTGAGACACTAGTCTATCTCTGGTTCTTGTGTGGCCCCTTTGCGGCTCAGGGGGCTAAGGGGGAAGCAGAGTACCCCTAGCATTTGGCTGGGAGGTACCGGTGAGCCTTTTACGGTCGACGAGTGGGACGCGGCACGGAGCGCGGGACGCGGCACGAAGCGTGAGACACGGCACGGAGCGCGGGATGTCTTCCAACGCGGGCGTAAGGAAACGGTATGATTTTAATTGGTAAAGTAGAAAGCATTTTTATTCGACAAATTTACTGTTATTAATAATAATATAGGGAGATTGTTTTGGCATTATATTTTTGGCAATTTCGTTCAGCAATGTTATTGTGAGTTGTTCTAGCAAATGTTGAAATTGTTACCACCGCTTTTGGCCATGAGAAGAATGTATTTTGTTGGGTGTTTTTTTCATTAACCAACGACTTTAATTCTATAACCAGCGATCTCATAAATTTAATATCGACAGTTTCTTGGCTACCCTACGTCATTGATAGACTTTACTCTGCTGTGTTGGTATATAATGATGTAATATTTTAATGATATAAGTTTTTTAAGGGTGTAAAAGTTTGTAATGATGCTGTCTAATTGCAACACTATCGTATGTTTAAGTGAACTGTTAATGGATGTTTATTTCCCTCTAAAATACTATCTTCAGCTTTAGTAATGATAGCATGCCAGCGCAACCTTTAGCCTTACAATCCAAATTAAATATTGAGAAGAAGAAGAACAGGTATTTTCGAAGAGAAGGAAATCAACGAAGATGAATTTCATATTCTTGGAGGCGATGCTGCTGTTAGGCATCATCACAGGCGCTCTATGCATGATGGGGGCAAGCCAACACTTCATACACAAGGCTGCTTATGGCAGGCCCAAGCACGTGAGAAGAGATAAATGGGATGTGGCCATGGATAGGAGAGATAGAAGTTTGATGGAGGCGGCAGCATCAATGAAACAATCCATGGTGAATTAGGTCAGAATTCATTCAAACCCTTATAAGTATGTTAGGGTTTTATTTTTCAGTTTAGATCCTTCAAAGTTAATGGATACGGGCGCAATGGTCATTCAATGGTTATACAACAACAGCCAACTGGTTGAACACGCCCTTATTTGGGTTTTAAATCTTTTCAAAACTTTGGGTAGATTGGCTGGGGTTTTCTAAGGGAGAATTCGGGTATCGATTTGTATAATTGGTACAGGCTCGATTTGTACAATTGGTACGCGCAGTAAATATATGTCAATTTTAATGAGCGAGGCACAGACAAGGGCTTTGTAATTGGTTTACCTCGTTGGTTTGTTATTTTGTTAATTTTCCTTCCAAGAGATGATGCCGTAGTTATTTTGTATTGGACCTATTTTGGTTATTTGTGCGTGCACATATACACACACATGCATTGTCTGTACTGCACAGGCGTCACCGTTACTGCTTCCCTATGTGCACCAGTGGATGTAATTCAACATGAATCGAAGTCGTTTTACTGGAGCAAGGCTCAATAAGACATTTCAAGACCAAGTCAGCAAGGTCTTTCAAGCTTGAACAACTAGGCACTGGTTTAAAAATATAAACTGTCAGCCGCTAGATTAACTGTGCAAAATGCAGGGCAAGTAGTATAATTAAGACACTGGCATGTTCAGCCTGTACTCATTATCAATATTTGAACTATTTAACAATGGTGTTACTCTTATGAGAATGAAACGAGACTGGTTGCAAAAGTATCCCAGTTCATGGTTTTAGGTGCTTTGAAATCTTGAATTGCTAAATGCAGAATTCTGCTATAAGTTGGCCGAGGGCATCTAATCTACTGTCAACAAAGACAACAATTTGCTTGAGACAGAAGTACAAGCCTTGCAGGCTGGAAATGCCAATCTGACATCGATGTTCACAAGAGAAGCCGAGACATACAGATTTTTCTACTTTCAGCCAAATTAATAACACCAAAAATATAAAAAAATATTATTGTCTTCACATTCATCATATTGACGGAAACACCAAGATCAACCAACATCTTTAGAATGAGAATTTAAAAAAAAAAAGAAAAAAAAAAATTGCACCTGTTATCAGAGCTGTTGTCTTAACGAGGAAGGTCGTTACAGTAGAAGGTGATCTGTACCTATCATGGATGCAATCTTTCCAATACCATTCTTGCCTTTATTCTTTTCTTTTATTTTCTTTTTCTTCTTCTTTTTATTCAAGGGCTAAGTAGAGGACATTGCCTTGGCATGGTAACCAGAGATGACAGTGTTACCCACAAGTACTTTCACAGAGATGATAAGGATGGATCATGATGAGACCCCCTTTCCCTTGGCCATGCAACCAAAGGTCACTGCCCTGGCATGGTAATTAGATGGTGGAAATGTCATACTATTAGGAACCCATGAACCTAATAGGTTGGCTCATGATGAGACCCCCTATCCTCTTGACTAGGTCTTGTTTATGTTTTCTGGGTCCCTCTTGTTTCTTACTGAGAGGATTTTTATTTCCTTCTCGGGGATCCCTGGGTGAAGCATCTCGAGGTTTTATTTCTAGGTTTTGTTCTTTTACCGACCGCTTTTACCTTCTGGGCCTTTAGACCCTTCTTCCCATGAGATAATGTGCAATCCTACAAACAGGTCAACCCAATGCCTAGACAAGGGTAATGGGATAAGTGAGTGGGAGATAAGATGAAATAGTGGTGCTATGAGGGGAGCGGATGATGGATTTTCAGAAATCCCCTAGTGGCAAACCTAGACCTATGGGCACATGCTTGCTAGGATACCCTGTCAATCTCCCAGAGTATGGTCAAGTCGGCTAATGTAAGAGCCAAGCAGTTGTTAGAGATAAAAGGAATCAGATGCATATATTCAAAGGTTTTAATGATCAAAAGCGACACATACCATGATACCTAGAACAATTACCTCATGGAGCAAGAACCTACTCCGATACAAGACCAAGCTGAAGGTGATGGATGTTGTTGTTGTTGACAAGATGAATCTGATGAGAGAAGAAAAGGATGGTCCCTCCAGGGCTATGCTCGGGTCAATCCTACTCTCGGTACTCCATGTCTAGGAACTATGGGCCTCGAGACATGATATCTTGGTTATCCCCAAAAATCAGGGATAACAGTCACAAAATCAAATTCTTTTTCAAATTAAGTTTTTTCAATCAAACTTAATGTAAAGTATGTTTAATGTGTAGAATATAAGTAGTGTTAAGGTTCATCATACACATTTTTCAAGTAGCTCATAATTTCGATTTTGTTTTCAATTTGCTTCAATATATTGAAATCTAAATGCACATTGTAACAATTTAATATAATATCAACACTTTTGGAATCAAAATTCACAATTTCATAATTAAAATTGATACTTTAATATTTCTTTAAATTTTTTAATTAGGATTTTAATCATACACTACCTTGAATTTTCAATATAGTCTAAATTCAATTAAAAAAATAAAAATCTAATTGCAGCAAACCAAGACTTAGAAGATGACCTGTTATTTTTTATTGTTTGTTATCGGGTCACAAAATCAAATTCTTTTTCAACTTAAGTTTTTTCAATCAAACTTAATGAAAAGTATGTTTAATGTGTAGAATATAAGTAGTGTTAGGTTCATCATACACATTTTTCAAGTATCTCATAATTTCAATATTGTTTTCAATTTTCTTCAAGATATTGAAATCTAAATGCACATTGTAACAATTTAATATAATATCAACACTTTTGGAATCAAAATTCACAATTTCATAATTACAATTGATACTTTTTAATATGTCTTTAAATTTTTTAATTAGGATGTTAATCATACATTACCTTGAATTCTCAATATACTCCAAATTCAATTAAAAAAATGAAAATCTAAATGCAACAAACCAAGCCTTAGTAGATGACCTGTTATTTTTTATTTGTAGAATGATATTGTTCCTAGAGATATTAATAGAGAGGTGGATGATTTTATGAAAGGTACTACATTTAGTGAATTTTTTTCTAAGCCATCAATATTCCCTTTTAGTGACATCGAAATGGGTCCTAGTTTTGATATGAAGTTATCCTCTTCATATGAAAAAGCATTCAAAAATCATTGCAAATAATGAACACAAATCCTATATGTAGTAAATTGGTTATGCATTAAAGGATTTGTGTGTACGATGGATAATTTGTAGGATTAAAGTATAATCACACAAAGTATAGATCATTTTAGGATCCCTAGATACAATCTATAGGTTCTTCCCTGTAATTGTAAATACGGCTCGATAAACTTTATAATTCATCAAAAATATAACTTTTCTTATTTGAATGGACCATGAAAGTAAAATAAACTGGAAATGATTCTAGAATCCTAGATATTCATAAGTATGTGTACTTTCAATGCAAAATATAAAATTCTCGAAGGTACATGTCACTTGTTTAAAGAAGTCGTAATGGTATGCCATCTTCAATTATTGGTTCATGATCGACTTTGGACATTTTCAATTTTCTAACCTTTGTTTTCTTTCTTGATTGAACTTCTATTAACTTTATGCGTACTGCACATAACAAATGACTATATTGACAACTTATGACATCTGACTCGTATTCTTGAAAATGAACATGAGTATTGGTTTGATGGGTTTCTTGAAAAAAAAATCCTTTCAATACGATGGATCTTCTTTCATATATAAAACCGTTGTCATCAAAATCTTCGAATAACCTCATATTTTGTTTTATGCATCACATCAAATAATATTTCACGTTTTCAGTGTTGTCTACAGGTGCAACCACAAAAAAGACATCTCGTGCAAATAATTTGATATGTTCCAACAATTAGTTTGTGTTAGATTATCACACAAGTACACCTACAAGTTGTTTGAAAAAATTTAAACATAAAAATTACCTTCTCTAACAAGATTAGAAACTCTATCGCCATCAACTGACACTATAGTTTCATTTGATTCCATATCCTATGATCTTGCAAGTGGAATTTTCCCTTTTATATTAAGTTCGGTGTGTCTCCAAGATTTAAAATATTCCACATTTTTTGTTTTCACAAATCTCTATGGATTTAGTGTCCTCTATGCAAATTGAACAAAAACAAGACTCATTTCTTATATCAAATGCAAACACATTTTGATAGTTTTTTTTTAAGCTAAATGCATTTTTCATGTCCCATGTATTGTATCGGCTTCATATGGGATGGATATATTTACATCTTGGATTCCAACATACCAAAAAAAACTGCACAAGAAAAGAACTTGTTAACTTGAAGTCTCTCAAGAAAATGATTGCAGATCATATAAATTTGAACACACGAATAAAAATATATTGTGTACATGTGTAACATGTATATATAGACATACTTGCACACATCCTTTGAAGCATTATTTTCATGGCTTAGTGCCATTTTTCACCATTCAACAACTTGATCAGTGGATTCAAATCAATCAGCATGAGGGTTCATCTGATACCTTCGAAGTGCTCATTTTACACATGCCCCTACAACATCATGCTCTCCTTTTCCATGACCAGTCTCAAAAAATTCCAACAATGTGTAATTTTTTATTTCTTATGAAGAAGACACAACCAATAGAATCATCATAGAGATTTTAATTGACCCACACACCCATCTGGCCATATCCAATGTCGGTCGAATCTGATCCCACGTTCTTTCAATGAATCATAAAATTTATCAAAAAAATGTTGTACATAATGTGTGTCATGTGCTTGATCATCACTTATATATAAGTGATATTATTTAATGAGATGTTGATTGTCGTTGGTGCTTTCTATGTTATCAAGACTCCATTGAGCATGTCTATATAGAACATGCACAAATATAGTGACTTGATCAGAATGATAATATTAACTATGTATTTCTTTTTGTGCAGCGTGTTAGCACCGCCATTTTTCTTTCCATTTAGAGTCATTTTTAGTCTGGGTATGACCCATGCACCCAAACATGTAAAATCGGGTATGTAACACTGCGGGGTCGACGTCAGCAAGTGGTCAGTTAGCCCTTCGAAATGGGAAGTGATGTCAATGTCAAAAATGCGTAAGAAGTATGAGTATGTATTTTCCAAAGAGTCGAGTCTGATTCAGAAATCAGTCTCTACATGCCCCAGGTCGAGTCAGGTATTTAATGGAAGTTTCATCGACAAGTGAAGGAGTTATTATCAGTTCATCATGAAGGCTAAGGAAAGGAAAAATCACAGAGTTCATATCATGCATGCCTTGCAAACTTTATCGCTTATTTTCTACATGTGGGGATGTGCCATGGAAAACATAAAATTCAATTCAAAAAATCCCATCGCCATGAGTTTACTATCCTCTGGAATGATCTCCCCTTTTTACCGACTTATTATAAATTTTAGATGCTCGGTGCCCATTCCAATCGTGAAACCAAGTTTGTACTTTGTTTGCAATTTCCCTTTCCATTTTAGGTTGATCAAAGGTCCCTCCCTGTGCATTTTTCATATAGATCGCGCACAAAGTACCTACTGGTCGCGACATGGAAACTTCCCAGAGTATAAGGAGAGGTGCATGGAGTATCATAATTGTCAGGTCTAGGCCCCAAAATGACTGAGATTCTTTCTCACATGCAGCAAGCATTCCCAAGGGAGTCAAAGGAGTTATTCCTTTGCCCACAGAGGCTACCAAATCAAATGGCATGGAGCTTGGGGTGGAAAGACTTGCATAGGGAGGAAAGATAGTAGAAGTCTCATCTCTGCAACAAAAAATACCTCAGAGAAGGGGCAGGCCAAGGAAGAAAAATGAAGCTGAGGAAACCCAAGTTTCAGAAGAGCCACGTGCCAGATCGGTGGTTGAAGAACTACTCATTTGCACCATCTAGTTGGATTCCATTGGAGGATCAAGCCACGAAAGTGGGAGGAGAACAAAGAAAATGGATATCACAGGAGCGAATGATCAAGATCCATATCAACAATTAAAGAAGGAAAAGCTGGCTATCGCTGAACTCTATGAGGAAAACATGGAGTTGAGGTGATAACTAGAGTCAAATACTATGGAAGCATCAAGAGTACAGGTCCGTGAAGGGAACTTGGTATGGCTAGATAGATAGATCAGAGAGGCACAAAACACCATTGTACAACTTCAAGAAGAACATAGGAGGTCATAGGAAAGACACATGAAGCATTCCAGGGAATGCAAAGTAGTCAAGAAGGAAGCTCACGCGGTTCTCATGAGTGCACAAAAAAAAAACAAGTTTAGCACGTGTTCGTCTCTATGCCTGCAAACATAAGATAAATCTTGGTAGTTTTGAAGGACACGTTTCCCTGAAATCACCCTACCATTTTGGTAACGACCATGATAATCGAACAACCACCTGCCACGCATATTTTTCCCAACAAATGAGTGTGCAACTAGAATCAAAGCTATTACAGTGGATAACGAGTTCCTAGAGGATGCCTGCCCACTCACATACGATCGAAGGGAAACACTGACACATCTTTTCCTTATATCAAGACCTATCCAATGATCATATCCTCGTGGAAAATTTGCAAACATTCATATGTAAACCGACGTGATTATTTTCTATTTTTGGAAAACGCCATGTGAAGAGTCTTTGACGCATGCCACTCAATTTCCTAGCTTTCAATGCTAGCAGATAGAAAAAGGGTAGCCCAAGTGACGCCCTCGTTTATATATTTCATCTTTTCTATCTAAGCCAGGTTGCTTGGAAAAATTGGTAGATGACAACTATTGTATGTAGTTTGAGATTTTTGACCGAAACTTAATGCAAAGGTCATGTAACTTGATGAAAATATTATAGTTGTAGAATTTAGATGTATTGTGCCTCTTTCTTTGCGTATGTGCTTCCTGTTATCTTTATTCATATATTTTTCTGTCTATTTCAGAACGAATTTTTGAACCTATGGATATGTTGTGTAGTGCCCCTTGTTCGCACCACTTAGAAAAAATGTTTTATTCTAAAGCTAACTCTGAAGTCGCCTGCAGTTGTTCTCAGAGTTACTTCTTATGTTTTTTTCCCACCACTCATTACAGTTTTACACTGAAGACTATTGATCGCCTAGCCTTATCCTCTCAAGTTCAATCACTGATTCATTTGTCTCTATCATTTCCTCAAATCAACTCCATAGCCCAAGTCTTACTTTCTTGCGCCAATATAACAAAAACCCATCATATCAAAGGTGTTAAATATAGCCACTGGTTTCAAATCCAAATCCCACATGGAGGCCGCACCTCCTGAGAGAGCCCTCTCCAAAACTGAAAGGCTAGTTTAGGGTTTCAAATTTGGTTGTAAAAGTTTCCTTCATCATCTGTTTATTAGTTGAATAGATTTATGGAGTGCTAACATTCTGGTGCCATTGCCGGGGAAGAAATTCAATAATTTTTCCTTGGGAGAATGACTAATGCTGGTTTGATCCCTGAGGATAACACAGGGAAAAACATCTGTACTAGCTGAAACCCTTACCCTGGAGACTCCAGTCCAAAAGACCAGTAGCTCCAAGTAGTGCAGTTCAGGAACCCTGGCTCCAAAGACGATCTATACTAGATCAAATCATGTCCTGAATCCCACAGATCCTAAGTACGACCCTGAGAATATTCTACGTAAGACTAGAGATAAAGCACCAGACCCATTTTATTACCTGGATAGAAGCATTTCCTTACCCAAAGACGACACACAAAGTATCGATGACCTTGAGTTTGAGGAAGATTTTGAGCAAACTCTGTTCAGGTCTAAGTTAGAAACTAGTTTGGACGAGACCGTTTTTGACCCAAAGAAATTCCAAGACCTGATATCAAATAATATCCCTTGAATCCCAAGTCCTCCCAGATCCATGGCTGCCAGGTTCTCCCCCCTTGTCCTGCCAACCTAACTACATGATTTGCCCTAGAATTATAGCCAAAGAATCAAACTCTACGATGCAAAATATAACGTTTCCTCCCAGAGGCACTTGGAATGGTTTAATGATTTCATTGATCTAAAGGAGGTGGACTATGCAGACACAAAGATGAGGTTGTTTGTGTAGATATTTTTGGGAGATGTAAGAAAATGGTTCAAAGCCCTCCCGCCCACGAGCATTCAAGACTTCGCCACATTCGAGGCATCTTTCCTAAATAAATGGGGGGACAAGAAAAACCCTTTGAGGTTGTTAACATAGTACAATAATATGAGAAAATCACCAGAAGAGACAGTGCAGGAATTCTCAGTCCATGTTTTGAAGGTTTACAACTCAATCCATGCAGAAGTCAAGCCACCCCCCAGTGCTACGCAGTTGCAATACGCCGATTCCTTCAACAGTGATTTCTCCCTGTTGTTGAGAGAAAGAAGATCAACAAGTCTAGATGCTATAATGACTAACACTGTCGAAGTCGAGGTAAACATGATAGCATTGGGAAAAATAAATCCGAGGTTCAACCAAGGCGAGAACAGACCCCAAGGGGATGCACAACCATCAATGTCGTGGTCCTCAAATGACAAGTTCAACATGATGATGAAGACAATGACAAAAATGATGGAAAGAATGTCCATGGGAAAAAGACTTGTTTCTCTAGAATAGAATAAGCCCTAACCCAAGAATCAAAACCTCAGAAGGGGTCAAGTCCCTTAGATCAGGTAGAGGGATCCAGGTCACCAACAGACAAAACCTTCGTTCCAAAACAACTACATAGACGAAGACTTTGACCAGGTGTTCGAAGACCATATGCATTGTTGTGACGACAAAAACCCACTCGTGTTCTTGACAAAGAGTGAGAATGATCAATACATGAGAAAAAATGTCGAATTCTTGTTGGAGACGGACTATGATATGATAGTCAAAATGGATGATGCACCATCCTGGGAGACAGAGGAGTTCAGAAAAGGATATCAGAATGCCATCATGTAGTTCCTGAAGAAATAGAACCTCTAGAGCAAAGACATGCCCAATGAGCCACAACAAATGAAGCCCGTAAGGAAACCCCTAGCAGACACCCCTTCCACAAGTCGATCGAGGTCGGACAATGAAACCACGGATGCAATGGAGAAAGATAAGTTGAAGGAGGAGGCCCCCAAGAAAACTCCAGAAGCAGGCTAAGAGGCGGGTGGAAAAGAGCTAGATAAAATCTGTCCCCCTTTCAATTTTGAACATGAGATGGACAAAATCAAAATCTTTGTCCCGTTCAACGAAATTATTAGAAAGGGCAAGTATCAGGAGAAAATCATTAAAATGTTGAAAATGGGAGGAACCCCCAATAATTTGAATGTCCAAGATGACCACCTTGCGTTGAAGAGACAAATGATGCTGAGGACGTCCTTCCATTCTACGTCAGTCTAAAGGTCCATGACATGAACTTGCATAATGCCATGCTAGATTCTGGTGTGCCCCACAACCTCATGCCAAAGGTGATCATGGATGAATTGGGTTTGGATATCACTAGGACATAAAAGGATCTTTTCTCTTTTGATTCGAGTAAAGTCAACTGTTTTGGCCTCATCAAAGATCTGGTTCTATCGTTGGCACAAATCCCCTCAAAGAACATGGTTATGGACATAGTCGTCGTGAACATACCCCCAAATTTTGGCATGCTGCTATCAAGGTCATGGGCTGCGAAGTTAAAGGGAAATTTGTAGATGGATATGTCATACGCTGCAATCCCTATTTTTGGCCATTATAGACGTCTATACAGAGAAGTGATACTGAAATACATGGTAAGAAACAAAACATAGCCAAATAATCATCATATATACTATGTCAACACTGATATCGATTCTTCCATGTTCTACAATGATTTAATTTTCAAAGAGGAAGAGCCAACATAAATCATGATAGCTGACGAGGACATAGTGTAGGAAGAGGCAGAGTGCATCGACCCACAAAACCATGTGGAAAACAAAGCATGGAACATGAGTTTTGATGGCACTATCACTAAGGAAGGAGAGGGTGTCGACATGTGTATATTCCCTCCTGAGGTCAGCACAAATCATTGCTCATATAATCTCACATTTGAATGCACCAACAACAGGGACGAGTATGAAGCACTAATCTTGGGCTTACAAGTTTTAAAAGAATTGGGCACGCAGAAGATAGTAGTGCATGGAGACTACGAGATGTTCATAAATTAGGTAAAGGGTGTATATTAGACCAAACACCCTAGGCTGAAAGCGTACAAAAATTTGTTTTTGGACCTCCTCGGAGTATTTTCAGAGTATGACCTATCTATTGTCCTAAGAGAGAAAAATAAAATCGCCGATGTGTTGGCCACCTCGGCCTCATTTTTTAAGATCCCCATCTTCCCAAACAAAATATATGAAATCGAGGTCAAGCACAGGCCAACAGTGACTGATAATTTCAAACATTGGCAAGTGTTTGATGACGAAAATCAAGCGGAAATATTCCTCCTTATGAGCGATGAGTTAGCTAATACGAACATTGACGAGGAATGATACTACGACAAATATGAGAGAACAGATGCGCGCAATAACGATGACCCTTTCCAAAACCTGATCATAGGAAGGGACATAATACAACTAAAAAATAATATCATTCCAAAGGGGTTGGTGCTGCTGGAAAATATGTTTGACAAAAATGATGAGGTTAAGAACCCCAAGATCATTGCAAGAAAAGAAGATGTGGAAGATTGCAACGTCGGGACTAAGGAGAACCTGAAGATGGTAAAATTATCAAAGACATTTAGTCCAGAGGTCAAGCAGGACTATGTCAAGCTCATGAAGGATTTCCTGGATGTCTTCGCATGGAGCTATGATGAGCTGAAAGTATATGACACTAAAGTAATCCAACATGTTATCCCTCTCAATGGAGATAAATGACAAGCTGAGATGGATAAATCCCATGTTGTTGCCACTGATTGAGAAGGATGTAAAAAAACTTTTCGACTCTAAAATCATCGTTTCCTTGCAATTCTCGAAATGGGTAGCTAATTTGGTTCCTGTCAGAAAGAAGAGCAGTGAGATAAGACTGTGTGTAGACTTCCAAAATTTAAAAAAAGTGTCTCTCAAGGATCACTACCCCCTTCCTAAAATGGAATACATCCTGCAAAAGGTGGTGGTATCCCAAAAGATGTCTATGTCGGCACCACGCACAGTAAAAAAGAAGTGCAATCCTTCCTAGGAAAGGTGAAATTTCTGAGTAGGTTCATCCCGAACCTGGCCAAAATCATAAAACACATAACCTATATGCTCAGGAAGGGAAACGAGATCAAGTGGAACCCAAAGGCAAAGAATTATTTTGAAGATATCAAAGTGGCACTGACTAAAGATCCTATGCTAGCTAGCCCAGACTTCACAAAAGATTTCATCTTGTTTTCTTTCGCCTCAAAAAACACTATTGTTGGCATTCTGTTGCAGAAAGATGAACAGGATTTCGAGAAACCCATAGCCTATTTAAGTCAGACACTGCGCGATGCTCCACTAAGGTATGACATTATGGAGAAACAGGCTTACGCCTTAGTGAATTTGTGAAAGAGTTCATGACATACATATTAGACTCCCATGTCATCGATTATGTGCCCAACAACTCAGTAAAGGATATCCTGACTCAACCTGACCCAGAAGGAAGGAGGGGGAAGTGGATAGCGGCCTTGCGGGAATACGATATTGAGATTAATCCTATGAAATTGATCAAGGGTCAGGTCCTCGTGAAGTTAATGGCGCAGTCATATTACGATGTTATAGGAATGAATTTCATCACTGATCTGTCAGAATTCCCTTAAGGAGAATAAATTGCGCAAGTATCTCAACAATTCATTGATTTTCCATGGTATGTAGACATCATCTACATGTTAGAGAATCTCCAGGCTCCTCTGGGCATAAGTAAGATTAAGGCCATATTTCTCAAGATTAAAGTAGTTAAGTTCTGCATCCTAGACAATTCACTCTACTAGAAACACATGCGAAGCAAGCCATACAAGAATTCTAGAAAGGCAACTATGGAGGACACCACTGCTGGAAAACCATTGTGCACAAAATCCATAGGGCAGGTTACTACTGGCCTACAATCTTCATTGACATGTATAAAGAGGTATCCAGCTGCCATGAATGTCAAATTTTCGATGGGAGAAGAAAGTTGCAACCCCTGCCACTAAAGCCAATCTCATTTGAAGCACCTTTCATGCAGTGGGGTCTATATTTCATAGGAGAAATAAATCCACCATCCTCCGCATAACAAAAATGGATACTGATGAACACAGACTATTTCACAAAGTGGATAGAGGCAATCCCCACAAAGAAAGCTATTGACACAGTCATCATCCAATTCCTGGAGACAAACATTTTGTTGAGGTTCGGGTGTCCTGTCAACATCATAATAGAAAATGCAGTCACATTCAAGTCTAAAAGGATGGAAATATTTTATCAGGATTACAACATAACCTTGGGGAATTCTACAACGTACTATCCACAAGGAAATGGGTTAGAAGAATCCTCGAATAAGAGACTAACTAGGATCATCAAATGACTACTACAGGACAACAAGAGAGCCTAGCATAAAAATATTATCTATGCACTGTGGGCAGATCGAGTTACCACCAAGAATTCCATCTCAATGTTGCCTTTTTAGATTGTTTACAACATGGACGCAATCTTCCCTACTTCACTGGGACCACCTGTCAGAAAGTTGTTCCAAGAATAGGAGGCCGAGCCTAATGATGCACAAAGGAGAATAAACTAGCTAATTCACACACAACAAGCGAGGGAACAGGTGTATAATCAGTCGCAACTCCATCAGGAGAGGATGAAGAAATCTTTCAATAAGGGTTCTAAACAGGAAGAGTTTTAGGTAGGGGAGCTGGTGCTAAGGTGGGACGCGAAAAATGAAGATAAGGGTAAGCACATAAAGTTTTACCACCTTTGGACAGGCCCATTCAGAACCAACATGTATTGCAAGAACAATGCTTATTTACTAGAAGGGATAAATGGAGAATGGCTTGGTTAGGGGCATGTAAACGACAGGTTCCTCAAGCATTATCTCATGAAAAAAAATCCGTTTAAGTCATTTGTCATTGTAAATAGTCATTTTACTTTTGCATCGAGTGAGTAGTCAGCAGAAA
Organism: Picea mariana; assembly: GCA_032191745.1. Lineage (NCBI taxonomy): Eukaryota > Viridiplantae > Streptophyta > Pinopsida > Pinales > Pinaceae > Picea > Picea mariana. The sequence goes on along the minus strand of JASDQU010103239.1, from coordinate 16,097 downwards.
ATTGAAGCCTGAAGTGAAGACCCTAAGTTTATGTTGAAGTTTAGAAGTTGTGTCGATAGGTTTAGTTTACTTTCTGTCTATCATTTATTTCCCCTAGTGTCTGAAGGTTGAATAAATCCCAATGGTCAGGCACCTAGTTTACTGTTATTTGCTACTTCGCGGGGAGGATAGCATTCCCATTGGAGCCAGTTGTTAGCACCACCATTTTTATTTCCATTTAGAGTGGTTCTTAGTCTGGGTACGACCCATGCAACCAAACATGTGAATTCGGGTACGTAACACCATGGGGTCGAATTTAGCAAGTGGTCAGTTGGCCCTTGGAAACGAGAAGGGATGTCAAAGTCAAAAATGTGTAAGCAGTATGAGTATGTATTTTCCAAAGAGTTGAGTCTAGTTTAGAAATCAGTCTCTGTGTGCCCCAGGTCAAGTCAAGAAGTTAATGGAAATCGCATTGGCAAGTGCAACAGTTATTATCAGTTCATCATGAAGGCCGAGGGAAGAAAATATCACGGTGTTTGTATCATGCATGCCCTGCGAACCTTATCGTATGTGTTCTACATGTGGGTATGTGCCATGGAAAAACTACGATTCGATTCAAAACATCCTGTCTTCATGAATTTACTGTCCTCTGGCATGATCTTCCTTTTTTCCTGACTTGTTATAAATTTCAGATGCTCGACACCCATTCTAGTCGTGAAACCAAGTCTGCACTCTATTTGCAATTTCCCTTTCCATTTTTGGTTGATCAAAGGTCCCTCCCTCTGCATTTGTCAGATAGATCATACATAAAGTACCTACTGGTTGGGACATGGTGACTTCCCAGAGCATAAGGAGAGGTGCATAGAGTAGCATAATTTCCAGGTCTAGGCCCCAAAATGACGGGGAGTCTTTCTCACCCACAACAAGAATTCCAAAGGGTGTCAAAGGAGTTATTCCTTTACCCACATAGGCTATCATATCAAACTGCATGGAGTGTGGGGTATAAAGATTTGCGTAGGGAGTAAAGATAGTAGAAGTCCCGTCTCCCCAACAAAAAATACCTCAGAGAAGGGGCAGGCAAAGGAATAAAAAGGAAGTTGAGGAAACCCGAGTTTTAGAAGAGCTGCATGCCATATCAGTGTTCGAAGAACTACTCATGCGTGCCATCCAGCTGGAGCCCGCTGGAGGATCGAGCCGTGAAAACAGGAGAAGAACAAGGAAAATGGATATCACAAGAGCGAATGATCAGGAGCCATCTCAATAGTTAAAGAATACAAAGTTCACTATTGTCGAACTCTATGAGGAAAACATGGAGTTGAGGCGATAACTAGCGTCAAAGACTATGGAAGCATCAACAACACAGGGCCACAAAGGGAATGTGGCATAGCTAAAAATATAGCTCATAGAGGCACAATAAACCATTGTACACTTGTGAGAATCATAGAGGTAGTCAGAGGAAAGGCACAAGAAGCATTCCAAGGAATGTGAAGTGGTTGAGAAGGAAGCCCGCGCAGTTCTCACCAGCATGTAGAAAAAACAAGTTTAACAGGTATTCGTCTATGCACCCACAAATGTAAGATAAATATTGGCATTTTTGAAGGACACGTTTCCCTAAAAGTACCATACCATTTTGGTAACGGCCGTGAAAATCGAACAACCACTTGGCGCGCATATTTTTCCTAGCAAATAGGCACATAATAGAAATCAAAGCCGTTACAGTAGATAGCAAGTTCCTGGTAGACACGTGTCGGCTTAGACATCCAATCGAAGGGAAACACTGACACATATTTTCCTTATATCAAGATTTTTCTGGTGATCAGATCCTAGTGGAAAATTTGTGAACAATCATATGTAAACCGACATGATTATTGTCTATTTTTGGAAAACGCCATGTGAAGAGTCTCTGATGCATGCCACTCATCTTCCTAGTTTTCAAATCTAGCAGTTAGAAAAAGGGTAGCCCGAGCGATGCCCTCGTTTATGTATTTCATCTTTTCGATGTAAGCCAGGTTGGTTGGCAAAATTGGTAGACGACAACTATTGTATGTAATTTGAGATTTTTCACTGAAACTTAATGCAAAGGTCCTGTAACTTGATGAAAAGATTCTAGTTGTAGCAGTCTGATGTATTGTGCATTTTTTTTGCGTATGTGTTTCCTATTATATTTATTAATATATTTTTCTGTCTATTTTAGAACGAAGTTTCGAACCTATGGATTCGCTACGCAATGCCCCTTATTTGCACCACTTAGACAAAACATTTTCTTCTAAATCTAACTCTGAATTCACCCACAGTGGTGCTCTGAGTTACTTCCTATGTTTTCTCCCCGCCACTCATTATGGTTTTACACTAAAGGTTGTTGCTCACCTAACCTTATCCTCTCAATTTTAGTCACTAAGTCATTTGTCTCTGTCATTTCCTCAAATTGACTACATATCCCAAGTCTTAATTTCTTGCACCAATATAACCATAACCCATCATATCAAAGGTGTTAAATCTAGACATTGATTTCAAAGCCAAATCTAGTGCGGAGGCTGCGCCTCCAGAGCGAGCCCTCTCTAGATCCAAAAGACTAGTTTCATGTCTCAAAGTTGGTTGAAAAAGTTTTCTTCGTCATCTGTTTATCAACCAAAAATATTTACGGAGTGCTAACACAACGAATGTTTAATTATCTCCAAAATCAACTACAAAAAGAATTTTCCCTGGTGGAAACACTTCACATAATTGTTTGAATTATAGGTCTTTCCATTGATCTCTATGTGAATGCTTGGTGTATTTATAAATTTCTTCCTCAAACTTTTTCAAAAAATCTATCACACTGTTAAGCCCTAATGTTGGCTCATTACCCCTTAATTGGGGCATATTAGATTAGTAATGCTATTTTATTTATGTCGGCTTTAGGCCATTAGTTGTAATTTAGATTAGTAATTTTATTTTAATTATGTCGGCTTTAGGCCATTATTTGTAATTATACCTCCTAGTCTCCTATATATA
>JASDQU010103238.1:479716-492277 GCA_032191745.1 Picea mariana | reverse complement strand
ATATATATATATTTGCAAAATGAGAATGGAATTTCTAAAAATGGAAAACAAAATGGTATATACAATGAGATTTTCTGTAAACTAATTATTCCATATAATGCTTTAAAAAACGCCCATTAACAAGGGCATTCAAGATCTTACCATCCAAATTTTCAAGCAGAAATTAATTTTTTCCTTCAGAAGATGCTACCTTAAATGGTCCATACCAAATATGATTGAATTTACCATTTTTTCCTGAATCCTCTTTTCGAGCATCCCACCTCAAAACCAGATCTCCGGGGAGAAAATTCATGTCCTTGGCTTTACGATCAAATAGTACCTTCATATCTGCAACTTTTCATCCACTACATCCCTGTGCTGCTGAAATTCAATCAGTTGATTTATCCTTCTTGTGAGAGGGTTTGGTTCTTCCTTCTCATCTTGCCATAATTTCATCAGAGGAAGTGTTAAGTTTATGGGCAACACTATATCTGTTTCATATACCATTTGAAAGGGGGGAGTACCGATAGACTTTTTTGTGCCTATCCGATTTTCCCATAGAGCATATTTTAAAAGCAAATGCCAAGACTTTTTATTTTCGTTTAACACTTTCTTGATTATACTGATCAAGCTCTTGTTTGAAGATTCTGCCAGACCATTTCCCTATGGGTCGTATGTTGTGGAATGAACTAACACGATATTATATTTCTGGCAAAAGCTTACCATTACCATAGATTTAAAAGCTTGTGCATTGTCTGTGACTATCTTTCTAGGACAACTGAACCTAGACAAGATATTTTCTTCTAAGAAGTCTATAACTACTAAATCAGTAGCCTTCCTTGTTGGTATAGCTTCCACCCATTTGGTGAAATAGTTTGTAGCGGTCAGGATCCATCTATGTTGGGCACTTGAATGAGGATTAATCTTAACTATGAAGTCAAGTCCCCATTGCTAAAAAAGAGCTTGTCTTGACTGGGACTAATGGCATTGCTGGTAGTTTATGTTTTCTTGGAAAAAATTGGCAAGGACTGTAAGCTCGTACCTTAGCATTGACCTCTGGGAAAAGTTTAGGCCAGTAATAACCAGCCCTCAAGATTTTATATGCCATAGCTCTCCAAGCGTGGTGTCCTCCACAGACTCCTTCGTGAAATTGACTTATAAATTCTTTTGTTTTTTATTCGACCAGACAGACCAAGAGGAAAACAAGCGGGTCTTTCCAGTATAATCGTTTTTCGGAAATATAGTATTTAACTGCATGCATCTTTAGCGTTCTGGATTTGTATGGAGACAAGTCAGTTGGACATTTCAAAGTTAATAAGTATGTTACTATGTCCTTGTACCAATTCGACGACGCGAATTTCTCCTCGATCCTGTTTTCGACTATTGGGTCCTCAAGTTCATTCACGTCTACCCATCCTTCTTCCTCCTTAGAACTGTTTATCCCAAGAGCCCTGAAATTGGATTCAGGGCTAAACCTTGTCCCTTTACCAATTTGGTTGGTTTAACCTCCAAGTCGAACTCTTGAATTTTTGCAAGCCATCTCCCTCTTTTACCATCACTGTCTGCTTGAACCAAGATATCTTTTATAGCAATAGTGAGTACATATGCAATCACTTTAGAGTGTAAAACATAAGTTCTGAAAGCTTTCAATGCTTTTACCATAGTATATGCTTTCTTTTCCATTATATTATATTTAAGTTCAACATCTCGGAGACTTTTGCGAAAGAAGGCTATCGGTTTCTCGAAACCTTCTTCGTTCTTCTGAAGGAGTACAACAACAAGCGTGTGTTCAGAGGCAAATGAAAAAATAAGAAAATATTTGAGATAATCTGGGCTTGCTAGTATTGGTGCCTCACTTATAACCTTCTTAATATGGGCAAAGGATGCCTTAGCTTCTGCTGTCCATTTTACTTCGCTGTTTTTTCTGAGCATATATGTAATCAATTTAACAATTTCAATGAAGTTAGGAATAAATCTTCTCAAGAAATTTATTTTTCCTAAAATTGATTGAATTTCTTTCACATTCCTAGGAATAGCTATTGTATCTATAGCCTCTACTCTTTTAAGGTCAATCCTGATTCCATTTTGGGATACGATGTGACCCAACAACTTACCTTCTTGCATAGCGAAATGAGACTTTTTAGGATTTAAGGATAGACCAAACCTGCGGCATTTTTCAAATGTTTGTTTGAGATGAATCATATGGTCTTCATCCGATTTAGAAAAAATAGTGAGATCATCCAAATAGATGACTACAAACTTGTCCCATTCGTCGACGAAAGCAATATCCATTGGACGTTGAAAAGTAGCTCCTGCATTCATTAGTCCAAACAACATTTTATTGTACATAAACGTGCCCCAAGGAGTGGTAAATGCGGTTTTTTCTTTATCAAGATCACTTACGACAATTTGATTATAACCTGAAAATCCGTCAATCATTGACATTCTATTAGCCCCTACTACTTTTTCAAGAACATGGTCCATTTTAGGTAGAGGATAATTATCTTTGAGAGAAGATTTATTAAGATTCCTGAAATCAACACATAGTCTGATTTCCCCATTTTTCTTTCAAACTGGGACCAAATTAGATACCCAATCAGAATATCTTAGGGGTACAATTATCTTAGCATCCAGAAGTTTTTTGACTTCTCATTCGATAACAGGTAATAAAATGGGGTTAAATTGTCGGAGTTTTTGTTTAAAAGGTTTGACACCTGGTTTGAGAGGTATTGTATGTTCAATCACAGAAGTGTCATATGTTTTTAGTTCTTCATACGACCATGCGAAAACATCTTTATATTTTCTTAACAGCTCCGTGTATTTATTTTTGTTTTATGTTGATAAATATTTGGATAGTTTAACCATTTGTGGGTTTTCTTCAGTTCCTATATTACAATCTTCAACCTCCTCTGGTTGGGGTTGTAGAGTAGATTTAGAAGGGATATCATCTTGATTAAAAAGTCTTTCCAAAGGAATTAGACCCTTGGGGATTTGGTTGTTCTTGAGAACAAGCATTCGGTGGTTTGAAATTTTATCGTGAAATTCCTTAGAATCCTCCCCTTCTTGCATGATCCAAATAGGATCATTTTGATTTTCTTGATCGGTATGCGTTTCTGCAAATTCATCTAAAGATTCTAGAAATTTTCGAAGTTGCTCATCATCTTCAAAAACCTGCCAATGTTGTATGCTATTTGGTATTGAAGGGCGATCTCTCATTTGTATATGATATTTTAAATTAAAAGCAGTTGGGGGTGTAAAAGTTGATGCATCTTTGGCTAAAGCATCAGCCTATTGATTCTCGGATCTTGGGACGAAATGAAAATTCACATATGTGAAGAAGTTCTCGATTAAATCCCAGAAAAAATTCCTATACGACCGTAATCTAGGATGCTTAGCCTGATACTGGCGATTCACCTGTTTTATAATTAACTCTGCGTCACCAAAGACTTCAAGTTTCTTAATTTTCATCCTTCTAGCAGCTTCTAATCCTAGCACTAAAGCTTCATACTCGCATACATTGTTTGTACAATCTACATTCCACTGGAGCCTATATGAAAAAGGAATAACAAATTGATCATCAGGAGCCATAAGAAGTGCTCTTGCACTGGCTCCAAGGTAAGATGAAGCACCATCAAAATACATTTTCCATACACCAATACTATATACATTTTTCTCTATTTCTTTTTTTTTAATTTTTTCTTCTATACATTTATCGTTTACATCTACTTCAAAATCGTCATCTAAAGATAATATACAATTTCCTAAATCTTGGTCGGCAATATAAACTGGATGATTTTTGGGGTTTTTTGGGTCACCTACAGTAAATGCCAACCTAGTCTCTCTGTAAAGACGAGTGTATTGACCTCCGAAAACTGGAATTGTAGCATATGTCATATCTAGTTGGAGAGCTCCTCCAAGCTTGGCGTCCCATGATCTAGATAATAGCATACCATACTTTGGGGGAATGTCAGCGACTACTACATCCATAAGAATACTTTTAGCAGGTATTTGAGCCAAACCTACCACTGGGTCTTTAATCATACCTATGCATTTTACTTTCCTCGAATCGAAAGAATATAAATCACCATAGGGTCTCGTGATTTCAAGACCAAGTTTTTCCATAATTGCCTTTGGCATAACATTGTGGGAAGCTCCGGAATCCAACATACAGTTATGGAGAAGGTGGTCAAACAGGGTTAATGTAATATAAAAAGGAGCCACGGTGTCTCTTGCACCTTCGACGTGTGGACCAAAGAGTAATAGAGGTTTGCCATCCTATAAGTTGATGGCGTCAGCCTGGCTTTCATCTTCAGAAAAGTTCATCATTTTGGCGATTTGTTTTCTGTATATGGGATTTTTAGCTAACTCAACAAGGGGAATAGGAATTTTTATTTTATTTATTTCGTTTTCCAAATTGAATTTTCCTAGAGCCTTGTCATTTTCGATATTTGGGGCTTCCATACTTTTCTTCTCAGTTTTACATTGAGATGTGACCTTGTTTTCTTTTATAGGAGCTTGTGTCTTCACAGGAAGAGTTCCTACTGGTTCTGACTATACAGGTTGCGTATCAGCTGTGTTTCTTTTTGGAGACTGTTTATCTGCAACCTTTGGAGTTACCTCATCGGTTTCTCTTCTTGGCAAGCTCTTTTTTGTCGGAACATTTTGGAGATTTTTACTACTTGGTCTCAAATTATATTTTCCCTGTAGTTCAGGAATAATATCATCTGCAATATTTTGATATGTGAAATCATCAGTCATATTATTGTTAATATGTTCTTTCGATGTACTTTCTTTACTTAAAGATTCTTCGTAATCCTGTCTTGATAAATAAGGGGATTTATTATCATCGCCAATATTTCTAATATCTTCATCGATTTCTTCAAAATCTCCTAAATCTTCCACTCCGATGTAGTTTTCATTTTTAAAGGGTGTTGGAATTTTTTTATCTTCATTTTTAATTATTTTCTGTGGTCCCTGAGATTCAGGATTTCTTCGAAAATCTTTTCTGGGGAAATTATCTCTTTTCGATTTCTCTAGTTCCATTTTCGAGATCTTGTTTGAAAGTTCTCGAATGACCCTAGCCATCTCTTCTATTCTATATCCCGAGGATTTTCCTGACCCTGAAGATCCACCTTGTTCTTTAAATTTTTTATTTTCTTTGTTTCCAGTTTCAGTCTTTTCTTTAAGTTTTCCTGATGCCATCATGTTTGATTCAATCTCAAGCGCATCATCCTGCATTTTTGTGAGATCTATTGATCTCCTTTCTCTCAATAATAAGGCAAAGTTGGGGTCAAAAGCGCCAACAAAAGTCACTTTTTCTGCAAGTTTTGAAGGTTTAACCTCAACTGGAATTTTATTATACAACTTATTGAACCTCTGTGTGAATTCTAGAACTGACTCAGAGTTTTTCTTTCTAAGGGCTCCGAATTCAGTTAAGTAGTAGAGGTGATCTTTCCTCTCTCCCCATTGTCTAATAAATGCACTTTCAAGTCCTTCATAGGATCTTAAATATCCAGCTGCTAAGGATCGGAACCAGGTCCTCACCTGTCCCTCGAAAGTTTGAACAAGGAGTCTAGAATAAACATCGTCATGTTCTATTCCGAGTATGTCAGCAAATTGATCAAAAAAGTTTATATGTTCTTGGCCAGTTATATCCCCTTCCCCTGTAAATTTCGGAAGGCTTTCATATAATTCTCAGGGAGATCATGAAGAGGAACATGAATAACAAGGGGAGCATATCTAGCAGCTACTTTAGCGAAAATCCCGGGAAGCGGTACTTGACGACCTCCAGGGGCACCACCTCCAGCTCCAACACCTCCTTGTGTAGCCATGTTTAGATTTTGGATTGAAGTTTGGACAGTGTGAGGATAAGATTCTCAGAAATCTGGAGAAGAAACTTCAGGAAACGAGAAAGTATCAAATGAGCGGGGAAGTGAAAGTGATCTTTCAAGAGTTTCCGATGATTTTGATTGCGTAAATTCAGGTTGATCTATAGTATATGTGGACAAAAAGACTTGTTTAAGTGATTTTCGCAATTTTAAATTTTTTTTCGTATTGGATACTGGTGATGTCTGCTTGCTATTTGGGTTGTTTCTGGTGTTCTTTCGGCTACTAGCCAGTTTAGTTATTGTGGAGTCGCCAAGTGAAAAATATTAGCCTTAGCAGGTTTTCTGTTCTTGTTCACTATCAAAAATAGAAAATGTTAATGTCGTTCTTCCCAGGGAAAAGATTCGCTTCTTCGTTCCCCGACAACGACGCCAAAAAGATGTGGTTCCTGAGTTTATGCTTTAAGGCTATAAAGCATGCCGTCAAGGCATCCATAAAATGATTTAAAGGAATGATTTGGGAATAAGAAATCAAAGGAAGATTAAAGTAGAATCAGTTTCTCAATTGCCTCTGTCTTGCTTCATGTTGTTCTTGGATGCTAATGTCTCGCTCAATAGCAGCCCATGAACGTTCTAACTCAACCTGGTTAGTTGTTGTTTGTAAAATGGTATTAAATAAATTTAAGGCAATACTGGTTTGATCCTGAAGGCTTGGTTCAACGTTGGGTTGTCTGCTACTTGGGACAGTCATGGATGATAAAATTTTATTTATTTGTAAAGGGATTTTAATCAGTTTGTTACTTTAGATTCCCAGAGATGAGAATAAGAAAAACAATTTTAAAACCCAAAACAGTAATGTAAACACATTCGAGGTCGTTTTCTAGTTTTGCAACAATTTCGAGAATTGTAAACAACAAATAAACACTACAGAAAAATATGAGGCTCTAATCAAGAAAGAATCTCATATTTCAATAGACAATGATGAAAGAAAAAATGAGGTTTCTAACAAGAGTTAAGTATTAAGGAACAAAAGTTTTACAGGTCTTAAAATTACTAAAGTGATTTCAGAGGAAAAACTGTAAATCATTTGACATCCAAACCGATATGAAATATAAATCAAAGATATATATAAATTCAAATTGATTACTTGTTAGAGAAAACATTAAAGGAAAAATTCAACAGAGTATAATAAATAGGGAGAAGACACATAGCTACAAAGTTGCAGGATCCAGAATCTCGTTTGCGATCTATATTCTGATGTATTTGAAAACTGATATTACAAAATGGCTCTCTCCAAAATTTCTGAAGCCTTCTCTTAGCCTTTAGAAACTATATTTATACATTTTCATCAAAGTTTCTCGTTGGTGACTAACGAACTTCCTAATATTTAATTTCTTTTTAATTTCTAATAATAAAAACATTTAAAAAGGTTTTAAACTTGCGTTGACGAACTTCCTTTTTCCGCATCAATACACTGAACGCATTTCCCTAAAAATTTCACAAAGATCCTGGGAGCATCAGGTATCTCATTTGCTTCAAATGAGAAGAATCTTTTCTGCAATTCGAGCAACCGTCTTTCTATCATTCTTTCTGTGAATTTAACAGTTTTCAACTTTAGATTTGAAGTCACCATACACTTGTTGATCTCTGTTATATTGATCAATTTAATTTTAGCAATCTCTGTTTTCATTTTCTCCAGCTCTTCTTTTAACCTTAGCTGGTGCTTGGTAATATTGATTTCGCCTAACAATCCAGAACAATCATCTGTTCTGATATTCAATGAATCTCTTTCTAAGAGATCGAAGATTCCCTAGCAATCCTCATTAAATTCTCTTGTGATTCGTTTATATTCAGCCAGTTTTGTTTCCCACACTTTTATCATTATGTCCCCTTTAACCTGTTCATAAATAGATAATTTCCGAGTCTTTCCAATTTCTTCCTTTGATGAGAAAGCCACTACCTTTTGAAAAGTTGTTCTAGCTGCTTTTGCCTCCCTTTATTTCTGGAACACATTCTCCAAAGACTTATTTGATTCCTGAAAATAATTTTGGATTATTTCCAGATTCAAGAACACTTTCTGTTGTTCTTCCTCTATTCTTAAATATATCTCCAATGCTTGTGTCTTGAAATTTTCAAGTTCTATTACCTGGTTAGTAATATAAATAATCTTATCTTGCAAATGTTTGTTTTCTTCTCCCAGCTTTCGAACCTGTTCCTATGTGACCTGTATTAAGTGCTTTTCCTCATCCAAGTCTTTATTCAATTTCTGGATTTCTTGCATATCCTTTAGTCTAGCTTGTTCTAGACCCTTATGTATTCCCCAACTAATGTTTCTTTCATTTTCTTTTAGTTTGTCTTGCAACTGGATTATTGTTTGATCCTTCTGTTCAAGCATAGTTGTTAAATTGCCTACATAATACATGTTTGTTGATGCTATTGCACCCATTGTACCTGCTAATTCTGTAGAAAACTCTCCATCCTTGAGTTTCTTTCCATCTATAATAACTCTATGCTTTTTAATCATTCCTTCTCCTCTTGGATGAATTTCCTGTTTCAAGACTGCTCTTCGTTTTTTACTGAAAAAGTAATCTGATGGGGGGATTTCATCTCTTGAAATCGTCTCTAGATCACTGACATATAAAAATCCTTCATGGGGGGTTTTGAAAGTTGAGTGTAATGGAGTTAAAGAGGTGATAGGACTACCAAGTTCTGTTGAAGCTGTTCCTCCTATTTTTTCTGGAACATTCTTCATGATTTCTGGAATTGTTTCTGGCTCTTTTCCCTTATCCATTCCCAATTCTTTTGTTTGATAACCCTCTGCATCTTGGGAAGGTGTCTCAGTATTCTTCAACTTACCTTTGTCATTTGCTTTACCCTGAGTATTAGTTTCAAATCCTGGAGGGGATTCTTCCTGTTCTGGCGATGGGGTCGAAATTTCACCCTGTAAAATCTTAGGTAGGCAGCTTCGCCTATGGCTTTGAAAAGATGCAAACCCAGCCTGTGATTTAGGTGGCAAGGCCTGGACTCTATTCAACACTTCTTCACAAGACTTAACATCTTTAAATATATCATCATAAACAGATACTTCATGTTCATATGCCTTTAAATTACAATGTATGTAATGCCTATTTATTATTTGGTAGGGGTCATATTTTCTGTGCTCAATATTTACTAACTTCACTTCTTCCAATGACTCGGCCTCTACCTTAGAATGGCCCAAATTTGATAAAGGAAATTTCCCAATATGAACAAGGAAAGATGGCCATGCTTTTTTCTGAAGTGATTTTAATTCCAACCCAACATCACCCTTGGCTATCTGATGAGCTACTTCTCTAGAGACCAATCTGTCTAGTAGGAATTTTGGAAGTGCGTGGGGGGGAATGGAACAACCATAAACCCTAATATAAGAAAAATTCTCCACAATAAACCAGTCGACAACTGATTTAAGACTTTCTATGATTACATAAAAAATGCGAGGGGGTTCGCATTCAAAAAATAATTTGTGCATAGGAATAATGACAAAATGACAAACCTCGTAAAATGCCTCTTTAGAATTTTCTTCCCAAAGGGCTGAGTGATATTTATGAACAGGCTCTAGGCAGGAAATGCTCCAACTCCAATTCATTAATGGAAAGGGGGTCATAAAACAGATTGCATCCATAATGTATGCAGACATATAAAAAGATATTGGTTGTCCCTTTGACTTGGCTGCTTTGTAATTTAAAATTTCTTGCGTTAGGTTATCCGACAAAATTTTATGCCAGTTAAAACCATTTCCTTCTGAAACTTCCTCTAAGAAGGGTACCTAGTCTGCATGAAAGTGACAGGGATCTTTTCTCTCGAAAATTCTGCATAACATCATAGCTATATAAACCATATATTCGTTTAAGGAGGCTGTAGCATAAATCCCATGAGTATCAGCCCTAAAATTTGCTTCAGACCTCGCCCATCCTCTAATCATGTCGGGATATGTTTGGTCTGCCTCAATACATTCCTTTCTCTGAAACTCAGCTAAAAATTCAGCATTAAAGGTGTGTTTATGATTCGGCGAGAGTTTATACATTACTTGAATGTGCTCGGGCCTGAATGAGCCGACGATAGCTCCTTGCTCGTTCTGAATGCTCCTTGTTGGGATATCTACCTTATCTAGAGCCCAACCGATCATCTCAGTATATGCCACCAGCCTCAGACATGCAACAACCTTATGAAGCTCAGACTCAGCAATGTCCCAGAGATGATTTTCATAATCAAGGTCAACATTCTTTAGCTCGTACTCCAACAATTTGGAAATTCGAGTCCATGATTTGATGGAGTTTATGGTGTGTGGAGTAGTATCAGAGATAATATCACCTTCCTGTGTGTCTTTGTTTTTTTTCGGTGCCTTTTTAGGTTCCATGGCTCTGCGTTTGACTTGAAAACCTGTCACAAAAAGTGGATGAATAAGCTCAGCTTAAAATGAAAATATAGACGTTCGAACGTTTACTTAGAATATATTTTTTAAAATGACGATATTTGCACAACTGTCACGAAATTAAAGCTCTTAATGCAAAAGATATTTTTCGGAGATATGCATTTAATGTCCATACTTAGGCGCTCTCGGTTTTTCAAATAAAACGAGAAACTTATTTAATCGGAAAACGAAGCATTAATGAACACTTAAAGAAAGATTTCCTTTAAACCTATTTTAGAAAGACGATTTATTAGTGTTAATTATAGATTAAATCTGAAAACATCACTTTTCGGGGTTTCGGAAATCTTGATGTCGAAAGGTATGTCGTCAAAAAAACTCGATCGCCGAAATCGCGAAATCGCGATGTTTTAATTAAGATTTAAACGTTTTTTATCGCATTAATTAATTGAGATTAGACGTTATCGGGATTTCGGAAATCCTGATGTCGAGAAGTATGTTACCAATGAAGTTCGATCCCCGAAATCGCGACGGCTTTTTTGTTTTAAATAGAATTTAACTTATCTTAATTAACTGAATAATCATGATTAGGGCCAAAACATAATTAGTTTAATCTAATGTGATTTATGAATCGGGGTTTCGAAAATCGATATTTCGGGAAACATGATGACAAGAGACGCACTCTCATAGAATCGTGAATCCCAAAATCGCGACATAATTATGTTAACGTTAAACCTTTCTTAGAAGAGACTAAACTAATTCATTTTTTAAATTAAAATTAAGGTTCCAATGTTTCGGAAAATCGGAGATCGGGGTTTCGTGATTCAATTTGCATCAATCATTTGTTTGCGGAAAACCCCGAATCCCGATTTCTTTAACGTTTAAATTAAAAAATCGCAAATTTAAAATTACAATCCTTTTTAAATAATTTTTCAAAGAGCGTTGGAATACTTATATTTTTGTAAACTTTTTTCCATTCGTTATCCAAAAATAATTTATAAAAAGGTATCGCGAATTTAGAAATGAAGAAATTCTTATTTTAGGAAAGCCGAAACCCGAAAAACACAAAAAATAAAAATCTAGGCCTTAAGGATAAAAGATTTTAAGATCTGTTTCGACATAGGCTCCAACTGGGGACCTCGTCTCCCTGTGGGACGAGGAGAACATGTAGACTCAGTGCCTTCATTGGGTAAATGGTGTCAAGGGTTTATCACTACCAAACTGTTAAAGGAGAGGAAAAAGAAAATTTTTATAAAACCTTTGAAAAACTTTTCAAAACTTCTTATTTGCTTGAAACTCATTTATAGTCTTCTTCATAATATTCTCCTTCCCATTCTAAATTTAAGTTATTATTAAGATCATTAGAACAATCTTAGGAAACTCAACAGATTTTGTAAATTTTCAGCTTGCATCAATCGAAATAAAATTTTTAATTTTTAATTGGGGAGCTCTATTTTGACTTAAGACGAATATTCAGTTTCGAAAAACTGATAACTAGAATAGAGTGATAGATAAGTATGACAACCTTACAGACACCTCAGATATTTCTTCGTTGTCAGCGGGCCTGTTCAGTACCCCGATGAAGTTATCTGTCCCTTTTTACTTAATTTCTTTTCACCGCTTTGAGTGCTAATTATATATTTATACTCAGATATTGCTTCACTGCTAGCAAGCCTGTTCAGTACCCCGGTGAAGTTATCTGTCCCTTTTTAATGAATTTAATTTCACTGCTTCGAGTGTTAATTATATATTTATACTCAGATATTGCTTCACTGCCAACAGGCCTGTTCAGTACCCCGATGAAGTTATCTGTTTCTTTTATATTTAGACGAGGGAAATCATTTAAATGAATTTCCTTTCATCGTCTGTGGGACTAGATGGGGGAAATCAAATATGAATTTCCTTTCACCATATGTCTTATATTTAGCTTGTGCATATGAAGTGGGGGCAATCAGTGATATTTAAAATATCAGGGGTGATTATCTGTGTAAAAATTTATAATAAAGGTTTGTCAACCTCTTTTGATTATTCTAGACCAATTTTTCTCAACTTTCAAAACTCCTCAGTCTGTAGAAATAAAGGGGAAGATTATTTTCATGGGTTTTCTTTTGAGCAAGCTTAAATCCTCAAACACACTGTTATGAAACCTAAGAGAGTCAGAATCAACCCAAACATAACCACTTTTAGTTAGAGAATAAGAACTATGAAGACTATTCTTACTGAATTTAATCATTTGTTGATTTCAAAGGTTAATACATAATCTTTCCTACTTTGATGAGAAAGCCTGTAAATGTGAAAGATAGTATCGAGGGTTAAAAAGGAAATGTCCAAGAATCTGTAAGCCATAAA
>JASDQU010103238.1:454703-479616 GCA_032191745.1 Picea mariana | reverse complement strand
TATATATATATCAATTCTTTTATTTTTCTTAGTTTTTTTTAATTTTTAATTTATCAGAAAAAAATCAAATTATATTTGTTTGTTAAATATTAAAAAGTAGTGTTATTTAACTACAATGATTTTCTATGTATTAAAGTAAAGGTAAAAAATGTGTTAAAAATGATATTTTCCACTATATTTAAAAAGTATGGAACCATAAATTAATTAAGGAGATGGAAAATCTTAGTTTTAAAAAAGTAAATAGGAAAAAATATTTTTAAGATTGAAAGAAGCATGGAAAAATGACTAAAAACACAATTGAACAACAAAAAAATTGAAAATAAATGAAAAAACAAGCATTTAAAAAAATAATGTGGAAACATTATGGATCGGAAATTTAAAATATCAAAAAACCACCTAAAAAGGGAGGTGGGGTGCTACCGGTAGCACCATTTTTAAAAACGGAGTAAAAATTGTGACCCCCAAAAAAATGAGAACTTTGTAGAGTTCCCATTAAGTTGGTAACTATGTTTCATGTCAAGATGACGAATCTGTGCAAAATGCAGTTGCAAGGATCTTTGACAAATTCAGTGAACAAAAAACCTTTCTGAAATATTTTAAAACCACCAGGTTAGCCAACAATAAAATATGTAAGTATTTTGTAGCTAATTTTTATGATTGTATTCTACAATGACATATTTGTAGTTATTACTTTTTAACTAATGTATATATGTTTTTTGTTAATCTAGATATGTGGGCAAAAGATTACAAAAAATTCTCACATTCTAATCAAGGTACGAATAATGCAATTGAATCTTACCATGGTTACTAAAAAAAGGTACCTAAGTGAGAAGAACAATGCATTCCATAGACTGGTTGATTGGTTAATTCATGCATTGTTAACAAATGTTGAATTGTATTACATCCTTGTGTAATGTTTAAAAGAGGCTAGTATTATGCAATCTAGGAAATCCCAGGAAAAAATGAATGCATGTAAGTGTAGAGCAACCCAAATCCCCGACAAAGGTTGTGTCGTCAACCAAAAAAGTAACAGTGAATATTGAGTTTGTAGCCAAAGTAAAAATGTTCATCATATTTGGTATAATGTCATATATAAAGGGTTAGATTTTCACTTATGTGATTGCACTTGGCACTAAATGAAAATGTTTATAAACATGTATTAAAAGTCAATATGCTACTGAGAAACAATGTTTTGGGTGATAATGTAATATCAAACTCCTTTACTTATATTACATAAAAACTTATATTTTTAGTTGATTTAAATGAAACAGTTGCATTAAGTCCATAAATCCAAACAGAGCTTCCACCATGCTTTGATTCTCCTCCTAATCTAAATTGTTATAATGAAACAAGCATTAATGATATGATATGGATAAGTTTTCATATCATGTCGATTCTACAACTATAAGACAAAATAGTGCCCTCCCTAAGGCTGATGAAATGAAATATGTTATTTCATCGACACATCAAGAGATGAGAGATTTATTATTCATAGAACCTACAAGTTTGGACCAAGCGTATGCACTTCAAAATTTAGTTGGCAATGCACATCAAGAGTACAATCAAATGTTTTTCAATACTACTACTCTATCCAAGATCAATAAGAAGATACAACATAGTTTCTTGAGCCCACTTAATAAAAAATGACAATGTGGTCACGAGTTACACTCAAGCAATGATAAACAACAATTTCAAAGGGTTAGACGAGTTTGAGCAAAGAAGAAAAGCATGGATAAGCACTCAAAGTTACCTTCTTGGAAAGAAACAAATGTGGAGCACACATCCAATTTAGTGCAAAATGTTATTCCACGTGATATTGGTATGTAAATTTAACATTGTATTTTGTTTTATACATAAAATTCAATATAATATTCGCCTCGATGCAATAGTATACAAATTTGATCTTTTTATTGTTACAATTGAGGGGTCCACACCTCATAATGTTCAAATATATCGACTTCGACTATATAGTGCAAGTACTTTGACCAATGATCCAAACATACCAACAAGTTTAGAGATACCAATGATCTAGTTAATTCCATATTTGAACATATAAGAATTCCTAAAAAGTGAATAAGTTTGAAGTACTTGGTAAACAATGATAACTTACATTTTATATTTGTATACTTCTTTGTATTTACTAACATTATCTAATTAATTTTGTGAATGTTTCTTAACATGAATATGCACATGACTTATGGAATATGGAAAAGTCGAAGTGATACATTGATATTTTTTTTACTTCTTGCATTCTAAAAAATATAATTTAAGAATAATATGCTACTTATATTATCATATGCCACTTGTTTTTATATTTAAGAAAATTATAACATATATTTTATATTTTTTTGCAAAATGTGTATTAGTTTTGGAACTCAATCATAAGTTGGAGTACATTTCTACATTCATTTTGGATATCAATATGTGACAATGTCAATAGCGAAATTTTGGAAGTGAAATGGAATATAAAAATTCAGAATTTTCATCATTTTTTTAATTTAATTTTAATCATAGCTAGCTTGGTGAAAGGTAAATTGAACATTAAAATTGTTGACAAGTAATTATAATGATATTTGACATAAATCACATATTATGTTATCATGTATATTAAATAGTAAAAGAGTTATGAAATCCTTCTCAAATATTTTGATTGTGAAGTGTGCATATATGAAAGCGCTTCTATAAATGCACATTCACAGAAAAAGTTGGCTTCCGTAATTGTGCATTTATGAAATGTTCCTTCTATATATACGCATTTATGGAATGTTGTTTCCCTGCACATTTATAGAAGTTGGCTTCTATATATGCACGCTTCTAGAAGCATGCATATACAGAAGCCAACTTCTATAAATGTGCATTTACAGAAGTGGCCAGCTTCTATATATGTGCATATGGAAGCCAACTTCCGTAAATGCACGCGTTTATGTATATGCGCATATATGGAAGATAGCCACTTCCAGAAATGCACATATACAAAAGTCTCCTTTCGTAAATGTGCATTTATGGAATCTGTCTTCCGTAGCTGTGCATATACGGAGGCCACTTCCATATATGCGCATTTACAGAAGGCGACTTTCATAAGTTCACATTTACGAAAGGCAACGCACGTATATGCGCACTTCCATATATGTGCATTTATGGAAGTGGTCAACTTCCGTATATACACATATAAGGAAGCATACATATACGTAAGTCAACTTCCATAAATGTGCATTTACAGAAGTATATGCACATATATGAAATGAAAGTCAACTTCCATAAATGAACATATACGGAAGCTAGCCACTTTCATAAATGCGCATATATGAAAGTGTGCATATATAGAATCCAACTTCCATAAATGTGCATTTAGGGAAGTGGTCAGCTTCCGTAAATGTGCATTTAGGGAAGTCAACTTCATTATATGTGCATATATGGAAGAGTGTATATACGAAAGTGTGCATATATGAAAAAAAAACTTCTATAAATGCACATTTATGGAAACCAACTTCCAGATATGCGCATTTATGGAGGTTGACTTTTGTACATGTGTGTTTCCATATATGCACATTTATGGAAGTGGTAAGCTTACAAAAGCTGACCACTTCTGTAACTTCTGTAAATGTGTTTTTACAGAAGTGGTCAACTTCCTTAAATGTGCATTTACGTAAGTTGGATTCGGTATATGCACATTTAAGAAAAGCTGACCACTTTTGTAAATGCACATTTATGATAGTTGACCACTTCCATAAATGTGCATTTATGGAAGTTGGATTCCGTATATGTGCATATATGGAAGGAGGTTTATGTATATGCACATATATGGAGGGTGGTTTCTGTATATGTGCATATACATAAGAGCGCATACACGGAAACCAACTTCCGTAAATGGGCATTTACAGAAATGAACTTCTTTATATGCACATTTACAGAGGTTGTCTTATGTATATGTGCATATACAAAAGCCTCCTTCCGTAAATGTGCATTTATGGAAGTGGCTTTTGTATATGTGCATTACTGAAGTGGCCAGTTTTTGTAAATGTGTATTTATGAAAATTGACTTTCGTGTATGCGTGCTTCTATATATGCGCATATATGAAAGTTGACCACTTCCATATATTCACATATACAGAAGCGTGCATATACGGAAGTCAACTTCCGTAAATGTGCGTATACGAAAATTGTTTTTCGTAAATGTGCATTTACGGAAGTGGTCGGCTTTCGTAAATGCACATTTACAAAAGCTAACCACTTTGGTAAATGTGCATTTAGGGAAGCCAACTTCTATATATGTGCATTTACAAAGGTTGGCTTCCATAAATGAATATACGGAAGCCATTTCCATAAATGCATATACAAAATCCATTTTCATAAATACACATACAGAAGCCACTTCCATAAAAGCGCATATACGGAAGCCGACCACTTCTGTAAATGCACATTTACAAAAAGCGCATATACGGAAGCCGACTTCCATAAATTCCCATTTACGAACCGTGGCTTCCGTATATGCGCATTTACGAAAGTTGGCCACTTATGTAAATGTGCATTCACAGAAGATGACACTTCCATAAATGTGAATTTATGGAATTTGGATTCTGTATATGTGCATATACAAAAGCACGCATATACGAAATCCATCTTCTGTAAATGCACATTTACGAAAACTAACTTCCATCAATGTGAATTTATAGAAGGCGATTTCCATATATGCACACTTTAATATATTCACATTTATGGAAGTGATAAGCTTCCACAAATGCGCATTTACGAAAGATGACCACTTTTGTATATGCACATATACGGAAACGCGCATATACATAAGCCAACTTCCTTAAATGCGCATATACAAAAGCCACTTCCACAAACGTGCATTTACAGAAGCCAACTTTCATAAATGTGCATTTACAGAAGGCGGCTTCCGTAAATGCGCATTCACAGAAGGAAGCTTCCATAAATGCACATTTACAAAAGATGACCACTCCCATAAATGTGATTTATGGAACCTGACCACTTCCATAAATTTGCATTTATGGAAGTTGGATTTTGTATATGCATGCTTCCATATATGTGCATTTATAGAAGTGATCAATTTCTGTAAATGCACATTTATGAAAGCTGACCATATATGAAAGCCAGCTTCCATAAATGTGCATATACAAAAGTCGTCTTATGTAAATGCGCATTTACAAAAGTCGAATTTTATAAATGTGCATTTGTGGAAGACGACTTCCACAAATGCGCATTTACGAAATGCAGATTCCATATATGCACATTTACGAAAGTTAGCCACTTCTGTAAATATTCATTTATGGAATTTGGATTTCGTATATACACATATACAGAAATGCACATATACAAAAGTGCAAATATACGAAAGTTGACTTCCTTAAATGTGCATTTACGGAAGTCATTTTCTGTATGTGCGCATTTACGGAGGTTGGATTATGTATGTGTGTGCTTCCATATATGCACATTTTCGGAAGTGGCCAGCTTCTGTAAATTCGCATATATGGAAGCACGCATCTACGGAATCCAACTTCCATAAATGTGCATTTACGAAAGTGGATTTTGAAAGTGGTCAGCTCCCGTAAATGCACATATACAGAAGTGCGCATATACGAAAGGAAACTTCCATAAATGCGCATTTATGGAAGTGGCTAGCTTCTGTAAATGCACATCTATGGAAGCCAACTTCCATAAATGCACATTTACAGAAGTGGTCAGCTTTTGTAAATGCACATTTACGGAAGTGGTCAACTTTCGTAAATGTGCATTTAAAAACATTGGATTCCTTATATGTGCATATATGAAAGCGTGCATATATGGAATCCAACTTCCGTAAATGCACATATACAGAAGCCACTTCCATAAATGCGCATTTATGGAATTCAACTTCCATAAATGTACATTTACGAATGGTGGCTTTTGTATATGTGCATTTATGGATGATAGATTTCATATATGCACATTTACGGAAGTGGACGGAAGTGGAAACCTCCGTAAATGCACATTTACATAATCTAACGACTTATGTATATGCGCATATATGGAAGCACGCATATACATAAGCTAACTTTCGTAAATCCGCATATATAGAATCCACTTCCATAAATGCGTAGTTACGGAAGTCGACTTCCATAAATGTGCATTTACAAAAGGCGACTTCTGTAAATGCACATTTACAAAAGTTGGCCACTTCCGTAAATGGGATTTTTGAAAGCTAGCCACTTCCATAAATGTGCATTTACAGAATTTGGTTTTCGTATATGCGCATATATGAAAATGAGAATATACAGAATCCAACTCTCATAAATGTGCATTTAAGAAAGTGAACTTCCATAAATGTGCACTTACGTAAGGTGGCTTCCATATATGCACATTTATGGAAGTGATCAACTTTCATAAATGCACATTTATGGAAGCTAACCATATACATAATCCACTTCCATATGTGTGCATATAGATAAGCGTGCATATACGGAAACCAACTTCCATTAATGTGCATATACAGAAGCCACCTTCTGTAAATGCACATTTATGGCGCATATACGAAATCCAGCTACCATAAATGTGCATTTACGGAAGCCAGCTTCTGTATATGCGCATTTACGGAGGTTGGATTTTGTATATGCACGCGCATTTTTGGAAGTGGTCAGCTTCCGCAAATGTGCATATACGGAAGCCAATTTTCATAAATGCATGGAATTGGCCACTTCCATAAATGCACATTTATGGAAGTGGCCACTTCCATAAATGTGAATTTATGGAAGTTGAATTCCTTATATGCACATATGCGAAAGCATGCATAAACGGAAATCAACTTCTGTAAATGCGCATATACAAAAGCCACTTCCATAAATTTGCACTTTCGTATATGTGCATTTATGGAAGTTGGCCACTTCCATAAATGTGCATTTATGGATGTTGGATTCTGTATAGTTCCATATACGAAAGTCATCTTCCGTAAATGAGAATTTACAAAAGCACGCATATATGGAAGCCAACTTCCCTAAATATGCATTTACAAAAGCTGGCCACTTCCATAAATGCACGTGGAATTAATCTTCCATAAATGCATATATACGGAAGCAACCTTCCATAAATGCACATTTATGGAAGCCAGCTTCCTTAAATGCACATTTATGGAAGCCAGCTTCCTTAAATGCACATATATGGAAGCCAACTTCTGTAAATACACATATATGAAACATGACTTTTGTAAATGCGAATATATAGAATTTGGTTTCCTTATATGCGCATATACAGAAGCACTTTGTGTGTTGGATAGTTTTCCACATGTCACAATTTGGGAATTCAATCCAAATTGTCTTATAAACTATTACTATGTATGCCATCAGCCTTAATGTTTCTACCATCTCTCCACCAATGTGTTTTAATAGTGTGGAAGATGGGTGCTTTTTAAATGGGTGTGGAGTCTCCTACTGGAATGAGGAGACACGAGTGGTTTCGGCGGAGGAAAGGTCGCCAATCGTGGATGCAATGACAATAATATTATGATGAGTGGTCACACCAATTTGTATTGGGAAAATGGTTTTCAAAAATTCCCATCACCAAAGTTGTTCACGTATTTCCTTAGTGGTATATCTTGCAACTATGATGAGATTGTTGGTTTCTAGATAACCTATGGACATAATTGTCCATATCCATCTTTGGAAAGTGGCATTGTTCAACTTTTTGTTATTATTTAAAATAAATAGCCCATCAACTCCATCTTATAGTAGCCAGTGGAAAGTTTCTTGAGTTAAAATTAGCTTAACCTTAGTTTGACATTACATTTTTATTATAGGTTTAAACCAATTTGGTTTTGAATTTTAAATTGTAGTCATATATTTATAATGGTTAAAAGTGTGTTTTTTCCCAAAAAGTTATATGTTTGATATATATAATTTTGTGAATTTAAATAATCAAATTTTGAAAAAATCTTATTTCATAAATAAATTATATATTAATTTAATATTTTTCCTCGAAAAAATAATTAATTTAACATTTTACTAAATAAAAATTTAAAATTATATTATTATTATTAATTTTAAAATTATATTTTTATCATAATTTTAGAGGTTGGAATTTAAAGTTGGTATGGTTTTGTGTTTATGAATTCATAGTGGTCATGGTTCATTTATTTAAAATTTATCAAATTCCATTAGTTTGTCTTTGCATGCTTTGAAGAAAATACAATCATTATCCCTTTAAGATGATTGATTTTGATTATAAATTAAGTTTATGGTTTGAATGCATGTATTATTTCTTTATCATGGTTTTGTTGTGGTCCTTGTTTATAATTCTATGAAAATTTATTGATTTTGTTTTTTTTTATGTTTATAAAAAATGGTAAATTCCATGTGATTTAGTAATTCACATAAAAACAAAATCTTTTAATTTTTAAATTCTTTAATCCTGTAACAAATTTTTTAATTCTTAAATTCTTTAATCTTATAATAAACTTTTTTCAAATTTAAAGTTAAAAAAAAAAATTTGAAAAATTTATATATATATAGTGTGTGAGAATATGTTACTTCTCTCACTTTTCTTATAACAAAATCTTTTTTATTTTTTATATATGACATCACACGAAACAAGTGTATAAGATTATGACTATGTTTTATAAAGGAAGATAGGTTACATTGCATTTAGAATCATATGTTATTATGAATTCATAAAGTTGTTTGTAATGTTTGATGTGGTGGGGAAAAGTTAAGAATATAAAATATATTTTTTATTTTATAATTTATAATTTATCATAAATTTATAAATAATTTTTTATCTTTAATTTTTTTTTAAATAATTTCATTTTTAAAGTGTTTTTTATTGAAAAATTATAAAATCATATATATTAATATTAATGTATTTTAATTCTTTATTAAAAAATTTAAAACTATAAAATTATTAAGATTCTAACACTGGAATATAAATTTTAAAAACGTATAATAAAAAATATACAAAAATGATTATAAAGTATAATGAATATATGCTATAATTAATATTTTGTCATCAAATTCTAAACATGTTCATCCAAATACTTTGTAAGTATTTGTAATTAAAAAGTGCAATCAAAGTATTACATTTATTGAAAAGAGTAAAAGTCTACTTTTCTATTCATTTTGTTTTCCATAATCTCGAAGCATTTATGGGTAAACTTGTATACTTAGAATATAAACTATCTAAATTATTATATTCCATAATTACCAACAAACAAAGATACATTAATTTCTTTTTTAAATTAGATTATATAAAATAGGGCACATAAAGTGTGTGAAAAAATATAAAACTCCTATTGTATCAACAATAATGTGGAATATTTGTTTTATTATATTATATTTTATAAATATTTAAATTAAAATTGGATTACATGCATAAAATAAAAGGCTATGTTTTTATTCATTTAGTTTTTCATAATCTTGAAGCATTTATGTTTATAAACCTTCATATTTAGAATACAAGTTCTTTATATTATCATATTCCATAATTAGCAGCAAACATGTATTAATTTCTTGTAGAAATTAGAATATATAAAGTAGGGAACATAAAATGTGTAAAAAATGAAACTCCTTCCTATATTGGAGAGGCTAGGCTGCAATAATTTATATATTTAAATAAAAGTGACTTCCATAAAACCAATTTTTTTGTTGTTCTTTATGTGCCAAAAAAATCTAGATTCAAAACATAAAACAAAATACTAGAAAGATCATTTATTGAAACTATGCAAAGACTCATTCCTTCTAGGCCTAAAGATTTTCATGTCTTTGTAAGTAGCCCCTATTTATACAAAAGACAAATCGAAGCTATAAATCTGTAGCTCGAGTTACTTAAACTCGGTGCATTGTTTAGACTTCAAAGTAGCAAATCTAGTGGATTTTGTAAGAGCAATACTAATTGAGCATATATGTTCTATGTTTTGTTTGCGAGACTTGAACCCACATGATTTCAAGTCCTTTGGTGTGATTCTTGTTCTTTTATCCATAGCAGAATCATTCACCTTTTTTGTCTTCTGTAAAAGTTACAACATTATCAATAAATATCGAAATTGATATTGGTATAATGAAAATATGGGTATAAGGTATAGAACTTACCTCTCCTAATTTTTCTTGAAGTGGAGGTAAATGTTGTAATGATTGAAGATAATGTGATTTATGGTGGATTTCTAAAAAAGGTGTTGCATTTCTATCATCATGTCCACAATCATTTGTGTGCAAAGGGGATTTGGGAGATGTATATGTTTTATTCTAAACATAAAATTATCAAAAGATATAAGTATGCAAATCGAACCGAATCAAATGTAAAAAAAAATTAATTAATGATTATATAAAAGTATAAATACATACAAACTTACTTTGTGTTTCCACATTGAATGTGAAGATGGTTGTAGCATTTGATTTGTTTCATTTATATTATTTTCAATATTTTGACCATCTTTTGGGGTTTGTAATGATTTTAATGGTTCCAAAAAAAACACTTGCAACATAAATAAAAAATAATGTATAGACTAAAAAAAATTAAATCTATATAATCGATGACAAATCACAAAAGAAAAAAAAATTAGAATATTCATTTTTCACCTTGTCATCCTCGTAGAATATAATAATTTATATGTTAATGTTTTTATGAAATAGCTTGTATGGAAGTAAAATTTACTTCCCTGAAAACCCCTTGAAATCTATGTGAGCGTCGTAATGGTTGACAACTTGATGCTCATTGGATATCCAAGTTAGTGGATCTATATTCAACATCAAAATTATGCGAAGATCTCTCTGGGGTATTTTGTTGATCAGGATAGGCATATCAATAACAATGGGGAATCAATATACAATTGATAATAAAAACAAATGTCATCTAATGTTAAAATGTCTTGAAAATTAATGCATGCAAAAAAATTGACTCAATTGTGTACTCATTGTTATTACTAGTTTCCCCATTGTTTAATATATAGGTATGCTCATCCAACTCTTCTTCCCCTACATCATTCAAAGTCCATGTTATCTCTTTTTATTGTAAATCAATATCTATGCATTTAGTTGTGTCCATACATCTACGAGGTAGACTTTGATCCCAAAAATTCATTTTTTCATGATTTTTTTTTTAATCATCATTGAGTTGATCAAACTTAGCAACTGACTGTGAAAAAAAGTTTCAATGAATTTATTCAATAATAATAAATTTATATTATTAAAAAAAACATACACACAAATTACAATGGAAATAATTTCTTCATTGACAAATATTTTATATGCCTGCTTGCATGCACGACACAACCTTGCATCTACATCATATTGGATATTTTAATTTTGTCTTTTAACCTTACTTGGTGATTTGGCAGTGCGTTTAGTATTTCCATCTCTTACTCGACCTCTTGGGCATGGGTGAATTGGAGGGATATTATGTATCATAGAAAAATGGTGATTAGGGCCAGATAGTTTTGATCGGGTCAAGATATTGACAAAATCACTAACTAAACAATAAAATACATCTTTGGTGCCTTTGATAACTACATCCCATTCATGTTTATTTTACTCCATTTTCTCAATTACCTATAAATGAATATGTTAACAACAGTGATGTTATAATGACTATAAAAACACCTTTTCTTTGTAAACAAAAAGATTATATTACCTTAGAATTCCATCACAATAGTACATATCTGCACAAAGACTAAAGACCAGCCACATGTTCCACCAAATAGATGGAAACTAGAGCAGGTGGTTGCGAGACATAATGTTTGGACAAGAGCAAAAAACTACCACATGTTCTGCCAAACAGATGGAAACCAGAACATGCAGCTGAGAATCTTGAGGTCTGAACAATTTGAGTGATTCATGCCTCCACGAACAAAGAATCCAAAATTCCTACAATGATTTTGAAAATTACAATGCATAATAACAAAAAAGAAACACCATAGAATTATTCAGTGGATGAACCTGGATTTCCTTTGTCGCCATGATTGTGTCTGGTGGGAGTGAAGATGAACGATTGTGCACAGGTTGGGAATCTTCTTTGGTCTATCACACTTGAGAGAGCATCAAACAACAAGTCTAGGCAGCTTTTGAGCAGGGTGTGCCTATGAAGTTGATTTGCATATCCCAACGCATGTCGAAAATGAGGGCCAAGTGATTTGGTGAGAGGCGGCAGGTGAAGTTCGGTCCCTATTTTGGAGCAGTGGAAGGAAGAGGGTAGCCTTTTGGAGGGAAAGTCTCTTCATGGTGCACCTCCAGCAGGACTTCTTCTCCAATTTTGTAGGTGTCTAATTCCAAAGCAGCAACATCACCAGGGGTGGAGCAACTAGTAAGGGGAGGCGGGTCTTGGGGGTCAGGAATAATGTATAAGAGGGAACCTAGTGGAATTTGAATCGAGACTACAAGTATTTCTTCTTCCACAATAGCCATGGGAGGTTCTTCCACCACCCTGTCATGGGCCGAGGAGGGGGGTGGTATCATTGAGGAATTATCGATACAAACTAGAGAAGTCAAGGGCGACTGGGAAAAGAGGCACAACCTGTGTTTCCTGGAAAAAAAACTGTAGTAAGAAGTCCCTCTCTTGGGATTTCCTCTTTCCTGGGGAACATGATTGATCATGCAATCATGACTCCTAATGGGAGCAGAGCTTACGAATAGAGGAGGAAGAAGGTTGGAGAAGCACAAGTTGTGCCAAAACCCAAAAGTTGTTCCAAATACAAATGACAAGAGCCATTGCTTACCCATTGTAAATGGTGAGGCATTGGAGGAGTTGAAGGGACCTGGCTGGTGCGTCCTGTACCCATCCTAACCCACCAACGCTTTTGTGTGGAGGAAGCCATTAAAATAGATTTGAAATGTCGTTGCACCTGTGTGTATGATCCATGAATGTCGCTCATCCTATGATATATTGATGAGAGGGTGGCGACATGTGCATTGAATTCCTTAATGTGCATGTTGTCCACCTGTCACCCCATCTGGGGGACTATAAAAACACCTTTAAATAAGAAGCAACAATTGAATATGCCTATATATTCTAGAAATGATATCTACACTTATGCGTGATAATAAAGGCATTGCCACATGTAACACATGTTTTGATGTCTCCTCTATGCCTTATAATGATGTCCATGTTCACACTAGCATTCTGAGTTACAGAAAAATCATCACATCATCTCAGAAGTTCACTACAAGGAGAACACCTTCTTATGGAGGCTTTTATGGAACCTACCCGAAAAAATATTCCCTTGGTTGTTTATAGCGGAAGTGGGCGACCGAAGGTTTTTGCAGAGGTTTTTTTTTTTGCACCTTTATGGCACACACGCACTGGTGTACATATAAACACTACCGCATCGGTGCTTAAATGTTCAAATTCCTTGTCACTGTTCATAGCGGAGGCAGTTTTCCAAAGATTTTTGCGAAGGAATTTTTTGTCGGTGCACATTTAAGGAATATACACACTGACACGTTAATGAACAATAATTCCCTGGTGTGTCCCTATTCTAGTAGAAGATCCATACTTTATAATCAAATTACATGCACCGAATAAATTGCACCAGTGCCATTGAACAACACACACCAGTGCACCTAAATGTCTAACGGTGCACAATGGTAGGGTAAATAAAAAAACATTACCAAACCAATTTTCATTGTTACAGTGCATCCCGTGCTTTCAAACTCTCAAGCAAGCACCGGTGCTCACATTTGTTTTTTTGATGTGCCTTTATGGAACACATGTGCCGGTGTGCATCTAAACACTACTGCATCAATGCTTAAATGTTCAAACACCCCATCATTGTTTGTAGAGGAGGTGGGTTGTCGGAGGTTTTTGAAGAGGTTTTTTTAATTGGTGTGCCTTTAATGAATATACACATCGTCGCGTTAATGAACAATAATGCCCTAGTGCATCCATTTTCCAGTATCACAACCATACTTTATAATAAAATTACATGCACCGAATAAATCACACTAGTGTCATTGAAAAACATACACCAGTGCGCCTAAATGTCTAACGACGCACTACAGTAGGGTAAATAAAAAAAATTACCAAACCGATTTTAATTGTTACAGTGTATCTCGTAATTTCAAAATCTCAAGAAAGCACCAATGCTCACCTTTTTTTCCTAATACACCTCGTTTCTGATTCTCTACACCGGCTTGGATAGCTCCATTGTTGGATTCCACACATTTCCAAATTTTGGAAATTACCATAGATTTTCATTTCCTCTCAACAGTGCAACCATACCTCCTTGGGACAGAACATAGTAGGTAAAATATTTATTACCTTCCTATTTGCATTTTCAGCCAATCAAAATTACAATTTAGCTTGAAATTTGACATTTTTTTTCATTTGTTTAGTTTCACACGCTATGCATGAATGATTTGGCTCACCCCGAAGCGGTGCGTACTATGTTAAACGCACAGTGAGCACCATCATTGGTGCATCCATATATGTCCTCACCATTGTTGTTCAATCCATTGCACCATAGTAAATTGCCAAAAAACAAAGCAGTGTGTCCTTCAGAATGCCCCGATACCAACGCAAAATGGGCTTATACCCACACCGACACATTACACTTCATTAATCACACTGCTATCTCAATGATATATAAAATTTAACCTAGAGGTTCACCAAGTTTAATCAATCGCATTAGCGCGTACCTGAAACATAACGCTCTGGAGAGTCAATGTTTAAACGTGTTGCCATACTTTATAATAAAATTATATGCACCAGATAAATCGCACATGTGTCATTGAATATTATGCATCGATGCACCTAAATGTTCAAAAGAGCATCGACGTAGGGTAAACTAAAAAAAATTACCAAACTGATTTTCATTATTACAGTGCATCATGTACTTCTAAACTTTCAAGCAAGCATCGATGCTCACCTTTCTACCTAGGATGCATTTTTTTTGGTGCTCTACACTGACTTCAATAGCTCCATTGATGGATTCCACACATTTCCAAATTTTGGAAATTACCACAAATTTTCATTTCAACTCAACGGTGCAACCATGCCTCCTCATGACATAAGATACTAGGTAAATTATTTATTACCTTCCTATTTGCATTTTCATCCATTCAAAAATACAATTTATTTTGAAATTTATGGTTTTTTTCAATTTCACATGGTGCGCTTGAACGGTTCGATTCACCCCGAAGCGATGCATATTGTGTTAAACACATAGTGAGAACCACCTCTGGTGAACCAAATAAATGTACACACTGACTCCATTCACTCAAGGGCATTGTGATGACTTATTAGAAACAAAGTGGTGTGTCCTTCAGAAGGCCCCAAAACTGGGGCATAATGGGATTCTTCCCGCACAAACACATTTCACTTCATTAACTACACCGCTAGCTCAATGATATATAAAATTTGACCTAGTGGTGCACCAATTCTAACCAACGGCACCAGGGCATACCCGAAAAATAATGCCCTGGCAGGTCAATGTTCAAACACACTACCATACTTTATAAAAAACATACACGCAATGAATAAATCTCTCCGGTGTCATTTAAAATTACGTGTCGCTATACTTTACTCAACTAATGGCACCGCTACATAACAATTTATAAAATATAACGTAGCGGTGCCACCATTGTAATCCAACACACAGGTAGTGCATACAAAAATGCATTGGGACATATATTGCTCGATTTTTCATAGTGGGGCATCTCATTGGACACCTCATTCTCAGTGATCTATCCTTTACAACGTTGTGCATCCTTTAGAACTCCCCGAAACTAGCACACAATGGGCTTCTACCCACATCAATACATTTCACTTCATTAACCGCACCACTAGCTAATCATTATATGATAATTTAACATAGTGGTGCACCAATTTTAACCAACTTCCTCGGTGCATACCCAAAACATAACACATCGGTACGTCAATGGTCAAACACACTGCCATACTTTATAAAAAACATACACTCACCGAATAAATCACACCAATGTTGTTTAACATTACCCACTAGTACACTTCACTTAACTAACGACACTGCTAACATAACAATTTATAAAATTCAACGTAGTGCTGCAACCATTGTAATACAATGCACCAAGACATATATTGGCTAAATTTTCATAGCAGGGCATCTCATTGGACGCCTCATTCTCGTTCCTCTATCCTTTACAATGCACCGAGGTACAAAACATCAGTGCTCCACTATCACGGTCGTGTCAATGCGTTAATAGTAACCCGTCACACCGCTTTAGTTGCGATAATGAAGTTTAGCTTAGTGGTTCCCATCAGTCCACCAAATGCACTGGTGTCATAAATACAATGTCACTGGTAGTCAACATGTCGGTGCTCTGGTAGACATGGCACACTGGTGCTTTCGGTTTAACAAAGAGCATCATGGATTTGTACGCTATAAATTTTAGAGTTTTGGTGTGTCTTTGTTGACAAGATGAACCGGTGTTTTCAAAAGCACGGTGTCGATGCAGATAGTCCTATGGTACACACCACTTAGAGATGTTGTTTTTTTAGTTAGCGCACCGACAGCGAGGCGTATGAATTGTTGCAAGAACACAGGCTTATTTTTAAAAGAAAATTGCAAAAAAAAAACGGATTTTTTTAAATACATGTCATTTATATATGTATTTGTTTTATAATTTCAATTTATTTTATCTTTATATATGTGCCTAAAAATATTTGTATGTGAATCAGAGATGACGATGACGAGAGCAGGAGGAGGCAGGGCAGTGGCAGGTCAAGACATACACATTTATGTGTGAGTGGGAGGCCAGGGAGAGGGAGAGGGAGGTTTACCCTCACCCTATTTCACTACATACACGTGACATTTTGATGGATATTGGCCTCCTAGAGTTTTACCAGGAGGTCAAATCCCTTAAGGGGAACTATTCATTGTTACAGTGGTTGATCTTTCGCTAGGATCATGCTAAACATGGGTTTAGGGTCGATCCTGATATGTGATATCATCCCACAGAGGAGGATGCATATTTCATAACTATGTTGTCTAAGATGGGGTTGTATTTTCCCCATTTCCCTACACTACCGCCTAGTGTTGTAGGAGAGACCCAACTAGCATATGTGCAGAGATATGTTATTCTGAATATTCCTTTAGCTACATATAAGTGCATTTGAGAGAGAGGACGTCAGGTGCCTGTGTTATATGATATCATCATTTTCATAGTATAGCTCTAATGGGAAACGCATTAGTTTATCTATGTTGTATTGTGTAGACTATTTATTGTGGGAGCCTTGATTGATTAGGTGGGAGGATATTTTTTTGAGACATTTTTGTCATGCATTAAATCGTTGTCACTCTATTTTGTCTGGGATGAGATTCTTCCAATCACGTCTGAGTTGTATACATTATTTTTTGAGAGGGTTCATGCCACTTGGGTAGTGGTACCCTGCTTTCATGTCGTATGCACATGCAAGGGTAGTTGATTCCCAATAGGGGCCAGTGCGAGTATCTCATTACACCAGTGGGAAGGGCAGTAATTGATTTTATGTCCTCAATATTTTAGAGTATCCATATGCGGGGATAGATTTGAGAGGATGTTTAAACATTTGATTTACAGTAAAGGATCCAACGGATGAGAGAGATAATATTATCATTATGTTTTGATCAATCTATTTGCACATTTTTATGTCTTATTTAATGCACATGTACTTTATTGTAACATTTTGTCTCAATTATCTTATAATTATTATATATAGTTTTGCATATATTGGCACATATGTTGGGGATGCTCCCCAACATGAGGATGAGGTGATGGATAAGGCAGAGGAGCATCCTCTAGTAGTACAGAGACCCCACGTGCCACCCAAGACGGATATGAGAGTCCGACTAGAGGTGGCAGATGAGCTATGTCATGTCATGACTAGACATAGAGTGGTACCTATACCCCCTAGAGACATATTACTGGTAGAGGAACTCTCTACTACGTGGAGGCATATGCCTCGTGACATGACGATGTTGATGCATCATATTGTTGGTGTCGTCAACCTCATCGATACGTTCAGGGTTGGTGCTCATGATCACACTACATATATCTCATCAGCAGAGCCATCCACATGCTCTACTCCACCATAATGTCATCCTCCTCTTGATTCTCTTCAACATGAATTGGATGCAACATCTACCAATCGTTTTTCCATGTATGATCCTCCTCCCCTTGTTGATGTCTAGATATGTTAAGGTCCAAACAACAACCTCTATATAAATATCCCCCTATTTTTTTATAGAGGTGGTAATCCTTTGTAATTTCTTAAAGATAAATCTTGAATATCTTGGAACTAGTATGAGAATGAGAGAATGCTAATTAGAAAACTCCAAATATTTATSACTCAATAAAATGTAAAAATATTGTTGATTGAAAATAATATTCATACACCAAAGAATTCCTAAGAAGGGGACCAAGAATCTTCACTCATAAAAATACAATATTTGCAAAGATATTATACAGGAATAAATAACAGTTACAAGAAAAATAACAAGATTCTCACATCCATCATAGTACTCATAATTTTTTATCACATTCAAGGAAAGGAAGACAATAGGCCCATAATGAGAGAACTTTAAAAGATTTTTTTCATTCAAAACAAGACATAATATGATAGGAAAACTTTAAATATCTTATGCTCAAAACTCAAAGTTCGAATATATCATTAAAGTTTATCCCCAAAATAGTTCTCAAGGATTTTTCAAAAAAAATAATAGTCTTTGATAGCCTTAAAAATAAAATGCATTCGTCCAAAATTGGACTAGGATTGGGCTCTTGTGGACCATAAAATGAAAGAACGAAACATGGTTGGACATGAAAAGAAGAAAAAAGAAAGAGATCATAAATCGGTTATGTTTTTCTTTAGACAAATAAGACACAATTGGATGACTTCTGAACGGGGAGAGAAAATAATTGAGAAGAATGTGATCGATTTTACTTACTATGATGGTGTTCTCTCTCTGATTATTTGTCTGCCAATGCTCCTATTGTATTCTCCTAAGTTGCGGTTTTTGGGCCGGTTGTAACTTCCATTTCTTGATTTTCTTCAATTATATTTATTAAGGCTTGATTTAACCAATTTTCAACATAATCCCTCATGGGAGCGATAGTTACCTCTTGTCTCACTCATATGTCAAACAATGAATCTTCAATGTCTCAATAGTCAATTGAAACTTGATGTAAAGTATCTTATATATCCTCATTCTTGTTCATATAATTGACTAACTATCTCTCGACCTCAAATTCTGAGTATTCCATTAAGCTATTGAACCTTTCTCTCGATGTAGATTTTAATAATTCCAATTTTGTCTCAAATTGTTCCTTAGTCATAAATATTGAATTTAAAATTATTTGTTTGTCATCAACCTCTCTTGTGGTTCCAACAAAGTCCAAATCAATTAATTTTAAATAACATTCACCCCTTTTGACACTTAAAGTATCAAAGTCATCCAATATTTATTTTAAGCATTTAATTATTTTTATCCAACAAGCATTTAATTGTTTAATACGAGCCAGGGAAGGTATGTCATATTCCTTTCTTTTATGCACGAACATATTTGAAACTTTAATCACAAAAGTAGTGATTTCCTCTAGGCTCTTTATAAAACCCTTCTTCAATTTTCAGATCAGCTTCCAAGTATTGTTTCAAAATTGACATTTTTTATTCCAAAGCAATAAAATTGCTCATTAAATCCCATGTCTCAAGAATTAGATACATTCTTTTCTGAATCTTCTTCCCAATATATTGTCTGACAGCTGCAAGTAAAATTGATGTCCCTTTCAGTTTCGAACTAGAATTTGGTGTGCCATCCAAAGTCTTCCATGGCTTCATATTAGTAATTGGAATTGAATATATTGGAGGTTGTTTATTATTTGGGTTGGTTGTCATTGATTTCAATCCTTGAAGAAAATCTGGTAGCAAATTCTGGTAGCACAAAGTTTTGGGTAATGGACCCAAGTTTGTTTGATGTATAATGGTATGAGTTTTAATATATTTGAATGTAAGACTATTCTATATGGATAGTACATGCTATTCTATTTCCGGTGGTATGTGGAACGTCACATAACTCCTCACGGTTAGAGTTATGGCCATGTGAAGTTGGAGAACCCTCATGAGTCATCTAGAAGCCCCAAAAGATCAAAGTAATCAAAGTGGTTGCAAAGAAAAAATTATTTAAATAATAAATTTAATGGATAAATTACTAAGTGGACAAGTGGTTAGAAGTGGGTTATCCCTAAAATAATGAAAGTGGTTTAAGATGGTTAGAAGGTAACCCCTTGAGGAAGCTACATAAAAATATAAATAAGAGGCAAGGGTCTCTCAGTTTAATTACACTTGAGCATATTGAATATCTACATGTGACTGAGGTAACCAAAGGATATCTAAGGCGAATTTTAGAGGGAAGGTGAAGTAAATAAGGTTGAAATTCAAGGGAGGATAAATTCTTTTGATGATGTTTTCTAAGGTATGTTATTTACAGGTCATCTCACCATTTTCGCAATAATTTTTTTTAGAGAATGATTCGGATCGCTAAATATGGAGGCCGTTGAGGAAACATGTCCAAGTATCTATGATAGAAATTTCATCTTGTGGGTTGTAGTTTTGGAGTTACACTCAGTGGAAAATAAGGTTTGTGGTTAGTCCTGAAACTAGTCTAAAACATATCCAAATTCAGTAAGACCAAATGTATTGGTTAGAGTAAAGTCTGTAGTATTCTTTGTACTATTTTCAGATCCATACAACAAATATTCCGTGTGGGGCACGCTATACAATTTCTCTCTATAGAATAAGTCAGAATTAAAAAAGGTACGTCATTTTTGCTATAACTCCTTTTCTTAGAGGTTCCAAGTAGTAAAACCTGGAGGAATTGCATAAAATACACTAAAGAACACTGTGTACTATTTTCAGATCTTTATTCATTATAGGTACATAGCTATGATTATTTCAAGTTAGGGTTGTTGACTAATCCAAAATTAGTCATGTGAGACTAAAGTAAAGTTTGATGAAAATGCTAGTCTCTTGTTGTTAAAGTTAAGAAAGGTTTGCAGGTATGTGATCATATACACCGGGTCTATTACAGAGTTACAAATCAGATTTGGATGATAAAATTGATGACGTCTTTTGTTTGAGGTACATGTTGGGTGCATGGTTGAGACAAGTAGTTGATGAGTTGGCACATACATGAGGTGTATAGTTGATGATGTTGGTACATATTTATGAGTCATAGTTTATGGTATTTGATTCATGATTGGTACATATTTGGTGCATGGTTGATGCACTTGTTGATGATACAGGTTGGTGCATAGTTGATGCACTTGTTAATGGTACCGGTTGATTATAGGTTGTTTGGTACAGGTTGGTACAGGTTGATTGGTATAGGTTTACAGCTTTATATCTCACAGTGATAGTGTGACAGTGGTTCCATCATTCTACTTATATTTCAGGGCGGTTGGACAGGGAAAGGACAGGTAGTTGTAGCCACCTTCTGGTTGTAGTTAGAGAACATAGGGGGTTGTAGCCTCATTCTAGTTGTAGCCAGAGCATTAGGGAGTTGGAGATTCCCTTGGGTTGTAGCCTGCGAAACTAGGGGCTTGGAGCCTCCTTCCAGTTGTGGCTGGAAAACAAAGGAAGTTGGTGCTTCCAATGAATGTAATTCTTAAAGACATATAAGAAAAAGAATTATGTGGTTTTCTCCCACTTTGGGTTTTCACGTAAAAACATTGGTGTATTGTGTATGGGTATGATTGTTCATGTTTTCATTGTTTATTTACTCTGCAACTATTGGATGATAATGCTACATTGATATAACACTTGCAATTTATGGTTAAAAAGGATTAAATTGCTCTATTACTAATTCACCCCCCTCTTGGTAATCCAACAATTGGAATAAGATTGGGTTTATTCATAAATCAGTTTAACCACTGAAAGGTAGATCATGGAGAGAAACAACATGTATAAAAATAGAATACCACAGTTTGATGGACAAAAGTATGCATTATGGAGCAGAAGGATGAAAACATTTATACAGGCACAGAGATTTGAAATTTGGCAATCAGTGGTAGATGGATACAAAGAACCAGCAGTTCCACCAACAAGTGAAAAAGAAATGAAACTCAGTCATAATAATTCCAAAGCCACAAATGTACTTCTCAATGGTCTTGGTGAATCGGTATATACCAAATTTGTACGTTGTAAATCTGCTAAAGAGATTTGGGACAAACTTCAAAATATTTATGAAGGAGATTCAAAATTCAAAGAAGCAAAGCTTCAAACTTACAGAGGTCAATTCCAACAACTAAAGATGAAGGAAGATGAGAATATTGTAGCTTACTTCTTACGATTCGATGAAACAGTGAATGCAATCATAGGATTGGGAGAAGGAATTAAAGAATTTGTAATTGTTCGAAAGGTACTAAGATCTCTTCCTATGAAATTTGATCCTAAGATATCAACACTAGAAGAAATAGAAGATCTAGACTCAATAGGCATGGAAGAACTACATGGAATCTTCACAGCATATGAAATGAGAACTGAACAGGAAAATCTAGATATAAAAAAAGGATCTTTCAAAGCATCCAAAATGTCAAAGAAAAAGGGAAACCAAAAGGAACATAGCAGCAATAGTGACTTCTCAAAAGATGATGAAGAAGAAGTGGTCAAATTTGTCATAAGATTGAACATGGGAACCAACGACAGATATAAAGGTAAGATTCCATTGATTTGTTTTAATTGTGATGGTATTGGTCATTTTGCTAACAAATGTCCTCATAATCAAAATAAGAGGAATGATGAAGATTACTCAAATAGAAAACAAACATATAAATGCAAAATAACTAAAAATAAAGTTTTCAAGAAAAGCTTATGCACCAAAGAAGACATATCTTCATCAGTTGAAGATGAAGTCAGTGACAGTGAGATAGAAAGAGTTATATTCATGGAAATAGAATACTTTGATGAAGACGACACCGAAGAAGTATATGAAGAGGAATAAGTTGACTACCGAGAAGAATTGTTGAGTGCCATAGAAGTTATAAGAAGAGAAAAGAAGAAAAACAAGAAGCTACAAGCAGAACTAGACAAGAAAGAAGACACTCAAGAGCTAGAACAAATTATCATGAAATTGAAGGTTCAAATAGAAGAAGATAAAATAATTGAAGAAGCACTCAAAGAACATTTAGAAGAAAGAGACGAGATCATTGGAAATTTGGAAGCAGAGATTGTCACATTGAGAAAGGATATTCAAAAGAAAAATATGAAGAATAGCTCAAAAGTTCTGGATGACATTATCATCAGTCAAAATCCTTATCATGACAAGTCCAGACTTGGATACAATCAGATAGAAAAGGGATCAATCTCCAAAGTAACAGAACAATAAACATACCCAAAAAGCTATGCAGAAACAATCAAAGGGAATAGGAAGATATACAAAGAAGATTATAGAGACATTCATTCACCGAGAAGATTCAGGCTTCATAATCAGCAATCGATAGAAACAAATAGGCCTCAAGAATAAGAAGGATTCAAATAGTAACTCCTTTCAGGATATCTTCAACTCCCAGGTATCAAACTATATTTTTTGGTTTATGTTATGCATGCAATAATTATGGACATAAATATGTAAATTGCAGAGCTAATAGCAGGAACATAAACAACTTTGAAAGTCACACACAAAATGGTTATCCAAGAAGGCCTAGTGAAACACAAAGAAGAAGCTACAACAGGTTTGAATCATTGAGAACTGAAGTGGAATGATACAAGTGCAACAACTTTGGACACATGGCCAAAGATTGTAGAATGACAATCCCTCCTAGAGAACCACAACAAAACAACAACAGTCACAGATAGGAACCTCAGAAGAGAACATGGATAAGAAAGAAGAATCAGTATAGCAACGAAGAATGCACACTCCCTCTACAAGCTAAGCAGAAGAAACGTGGTTGGTATGTTGACAATGGTTGTTGAAAACACATGACAGGTGATAAAGACATGTTTCTTACATTAAGAAAGGAAAGAGATGGATCATTCTCCTTCAAAAATGATGATTCAGCTAAAATCATTGGAAAAGGCACAGTCAGGATTAGAAACAAGAATACCAACACAGAAAATGTTCTACTAATATAAGATATGAAACATAATCTTATAAGTGTGAGTCAAATGTGTTACAAAGGTCATAAGATTACTTTCGATTCACAAAAGTGTGAGATAAGAAAAGAAGGTTCAGAAAAATTGATTGCAACAGCTGCAAGAACTTCAAGCAACATATATGTATTAAGTGAAATTAGAAATGAAAAGTGTTGTCTAGAAAAGGAAGATGAAGGTTGGTTATGGCACAGAAGAATGGGTCACATACACTTTGATAACCTTTTCAAAGTTATCAAAAAGGAAGCAGTTAGAGAAATGCCCCAGATGAAGAAATCAACCAACACTTTATGCAAGCATTGTCAACAAGGAAAGAAAACAAAGACCAGGTTCAATTCAAAGGAATATTCAATGAAAATGCCACTGGAAATTGTGCATACTAATCTAGTTGGACCAAATACAACAAAGGGTTTAAAAGGTGAGAAATACTTTATGTTATTAGTTCATAATTATACAAGAATGACTGCAGTTTTCTTTCTCAGGAATAAGTCAGAAGCTTTTGAAAACTTCAAGGTCTACAAGGAAATGGTTGAAAATGAAATGGATTCAAAAATCAAATGTTTGAGATCTAATAATGGAGGAGATTTCACTTCAAAGGAATTTATGGACTACTGCAGCAGGCATGAAATAAAAAGGAAATTCTTTGTTGCTAGGACACCTCAAGAGAATGGAGTTGTTGAAAGAAAGAACATGATAGTACAGGAAATGGCTTGAACAATGCTAATGGATTCCAAATTGACAGATATATTTTGGACACATGCAGTGCATACAATAGTTCACATTCAAAATAGAGAATTTCTCAGAAACAACACTGACAAAACTCTCTATGAGCTATGGA
>JASDQU010103238.1:431280-454026 GCA_032191745.1 Picea mariana | reverse complement strand
AATCAACTTTTCTCAATGGGGAACTTGAAGAAGAAGTCTACATTGAACAACTAGAAGGATTTTAGTTGTCAGAGAACGCAGATTATGTGTGTAAATTGAAGAAGTCCTTGTATGGTCTAAAACAAACTCCTAGAGCATGGTACTCTAGACTGGATAAATATCTACAATGAGAAGGGTTCAGAAAAGGAAGTGCAGACAACAACCTCTACATCAAGGTAACTCAAGATAGTATTTTATTAATTGAAGTTTATGTTGATGATATTATTTTTGGAAGTATTGATGACAGGTTAAGCTAGAAATTTGTAAAGGATATGCAGAATGAATTTGAAATTTCATTACTTGGAGAACTATCATTCTTTCTGGATCTTCAGATATGTCAAAGTAACTAAGGAATTTTTATTTCTCAAACTATGTATATCAGAGAAATGCTAAAGAAGTTCGGAATGGAATATTTCAAACCAGTTACCACTCCTATGCAAACCAGTTGCAAGTTGAGCAAAGATGGTGATTCAAAGTCTACAGACCATAGGCAATACAAGTCAATGATTGGTAGATTACTATATGTGATAGCATCCAAACCAGATGTAATGTGGGCAGTTGGACAGGTG
Source organism: Picea mariana (assembly GCA_032191745.1). Lineage (NCBI taxonomy): Eukaryota > Viridiplantae > Streptophyta > Pinopsida > Pinales > Pinaceae > Picea > Picea mariana. The sequence goes on along the minus strand of JASDQU010103238.1, from coordinate 453,418 downwards.
GCACGATTTCAAGCAGTACCAAAGGAATCACATGTCTTAGAAGTGAAAAGGATTTTCAAATATCTCAAAGGAACATAAGAGTTTGGATTATGGTATCCAAAAGGAAAGGATCTATCACTTATTGCCTACATAAATGCATATTTGGCAGGTTGCATTGATGACCGATGAAGCACCAATGGAGCAATGTTCTACTTGGGTGAGTGTTTAGTATCTTGGCTAAGAAAGAAACAATCATCAATATCCTTATATACAGTCGAAGCACAATATATTGTATTTGCGGGATGTTGTCCACAGATTCTATGGATGAAACAAACTTTGAAAGATATACATGTTGAGTATGATGAGCCCATTCCAATATATAGTGATAATACAAACACCATCAGTATCTCAAAGAACTCAGTGATGCACTCCAAGACAAAGCACATTCCAATCAAGTATCACTTTCTACGGGAACAAGTTGCAAAGAAGAACATCAGAGTTAAATATGTGGGCACAAAAGAACAAGTGGAAGACATCTTTACAAAATTGCTTCCAAGAGAAGCCTTTGAGTATCTTCACCAGAGACTTAGAGTAATTTCTAATCCAAAATGAATGTTTTTGAATGTTTATCTTATATGTCTTAGATTTACTCCAGGAAGCACCATAAAGAGGGCAGTCTAGGTTGGGAGATCAGTTTCAGGAAGAGTTCAGTTAAGGGGAGAAGCCCTGGATGGAAATATATATTTTCCATTGATGAAAAAGAGGGAGAGATTTATCATATGCAAAAGTAAATGCTTAGAGAAAGAGCACAGAGGCATGGTTTTAGGGGGGAGCGATGGTCACAGGGAGAGCATGAGTGATATGACTTCAGTATTGCACTAGAGTGTTGTCATCAATTCCAAAAGGGGATATTGTTGATTATTTGGGTTGGTTTTCATTGATGTCAACCCTTGAAGAAAGTCTGGTAGCAAATTTTGGTAGCCCAAAGGTTTAGGTAATGGATCCAAATTTGTTTGATGTATAATGGTATGAGTTTTAATATATTTGAAGGTAAGACTATTCTAGATGGATAGTACATGTCATGCCATTTCTGGTGGTATGTGGAACATCACATAACTCCTCACGGTTAGAGATTTATGGCCATGTGAAGTTGGAGAACCCTCATGAGTCATCTCGAAGCCCCAAAAGGCCAAAGTAGTCAAAGTGGTTTCAAAGAAGAAATTATTTAAATAATAAAGTGAAGTGATGAGTGTACTATAAGTCAAAGTGGATACAAAATAAATTATTTAAATAATAAAGTTAATGGATAAATTACTAAGTGGACAAGTGGTTAGAAGTAGGTTAGCCCTAAAATAAGGAAAGTGGTTTAAGATGGTTAGAAGGTAACCCCTTGAGGAAGCCACATAAAATTATAATTAAGAGGAAAGGGTCTCTCAGTTTAATTACGCTTGAGCATATTGAATATCTAAAAGTGACTGAGGTAACCAAAGGATATCTAAGGTTAATTTCATAGGGAAGGTGAAGTAAAGAAGACCGAAATTCAAGGGAGGATAAATTCTTTTGATGATGCTTTCTAAGGTATGTTATTTACAGGTCATCTCACCATTTTTGCAATAACTTTTTTTCTAGAATGAATCAGATCGTGAAATCTAGAGTCTGTTGAGGAAACATATCCAAGTAGCTTTGATAAAAAATTCTTCTTGTGGGTCATTGTATTTTTGGAGTTACACTTAGTGCAAAATAGGGTTTGTGGCTAGTCCTGAAACTAGTCGAAAACAGGTGTTTCGGGTAAAAATGCCATAACTTTTTCATAATAGATCCAAATTCAGTACAACCAAATGTATTAGTTATAGTACAATATTTAGTATTTTTTGTATCATTTTCAGATCCATACAACAAATATTCTATGTGGGGCACGCTCTACAATTTCACTCTTTAGAATAAGCTAGAATTCAACAAGGTATGTCATTTTTGCTATAACTCATTTTATGAGAGGTTCTAAGTAGTGAAACCTGGAGAAATTGCATAAAAGACACTAAAGAACATTGTGTATTATTTTCAGATCTTCATTCATTACAGATACATATTTATGATTATTTCAAGTTAGGGTTGTTGACTAATCCAAAATTATTCATGTGAGACTAAAGTAAAGTTTGATGAAAATGCTAGTCTCTTGTTTTTAAAGTTAAGGAAGGTTTGCAAGTATGTGATTATATACACCAGGCCTAGTACATAATTACAAATCATATTTGGATGATGAAATTGATGAGGGATTTTGGTTGAGGTACATGTTGGGTACATGGTTGAGACAAGTAGTTGATGAGTTGGCACATACATGAGGTGTTAGTTGATGGCGTTGGTACATCTTGATGAGTCATAGTTTATTTGTATTTGATGCATGATTGGTACATATTTGGTGCATGGTTGATGCAATCGTTGATGCTACAGGTTTAGGTATAGGTTGGTGCATGGTTGATGGGCTTGTTTATGGTACAGGTTGATTACAGGTTGTTTGGTACAAGTTGGTACAGGCTGTTTGGTGCAGGTTGATTGGTACAGGTTTACAACGGTATATCTCATAGTGATAGTGTGATAGTGGTTCCATCATTATACTTATATGTCAATTTTGTTGGATGGAGCAAGGACAGGTGGTTGTAGCCACCATCCAGTTGTAGCCGGAGAACACAGGGGGTTGTAGCCTCCTTTTGGTTGTAGCCAGAGAATTGGGGAGTTGGAGCTTCCCTCGGGTTGTAGCCTGAAAAACCATGGGGTTGGAGCCTCCTTCCAGTTGCAGCTGGAAAACAAAGGAACTTGATGCTTCCAATGAATATAATTCTTAAAGACATATAAAAAAAAAGCATTATGTGGTTTTCTCCCACTTTGGGTTTCCATGTAAAAATATTTGTGTATTGTGTATGTGTATGATTGCTCATTTGTTCATTGTTTATTTACTCTGCAACTATTGGATGATAATGCTACATTGATATAACACTTGCATTTTATGGTTTAAAAGGATTAAATTTCTCTATTACAGATTCACACCCCCTCTCAGTAATCCAACAGAGGTGGCATCAATGCATCTTCCAATTCTTCGATTCTTTCCTTCAAATTGGAGTCTTTTTTTGTTTCCATATCATCAATTGATAATTCAAATGTTTCCCTTGTAGCCTTGTGGGTGCGAGCAATTCTGGAAGGTGATACATCGCTAAGATATAACTCAAAATTGGATTTTTTGGTATTTTTATCAAACAAATCATTTTCTATAGTGAAATATTCTTCTTCAAATAAGGTTTGTTCTTGAGTTTCCAAATCAGTTACAACTTCCCTTCTTTCTTGAAGTATTTTATCGTCATTGAGAAATTCTATATTATAAATATCAACATCTAGATCCATGTCCTCAAGGACAACCCCATCTTTAGGTACAAGCTCCTCTACCTCTTGTTGAGTACTTTGTCTTTTTCTCTTAACCTGGAACTTATGACATCACTCCAATTTTCCCTTTGAAGGGTTTGGTCGCCTCCATCATCATAATTATTGGCCGAAGACTTATTTTCTCTGGTATCATTGATTAAAAACTTTGCTTGTGTGGGCCACGTTTCTGTGAAACATTGGGAGAATGTGTAGCATCTCACTCTGCTAAGCACACTTTTATTGGCATGTTCTTTTAGGACACTTGCATGCAAGTGATCCGGTTATGGTATATTATGATTTCATTTTGATTATGGGATATATATGATTATGATGATGATGATGATGTATTGTAACTTATGGCTATTTTGATGCATATGTATTGGCAGATGTTATTGACAAGTTTTCCTGAGTGTACAGGACACATGACAGGTTATTGATGTTGATGGCATCAATGGATTTCCTTAGACTATGGATTGAGTCAGGGAGTGGAATGTATTTTTATTGAGTATTTGATTTTACGCACATGTGATATCTGATTGATTTCAGTATGAATTATGTATATGGGTTATTGACACTATTTTTGACGGTGGATGTAGGCTTGACGATGCTTGCTAATCCGACTCACATAAGGAGTAGAGGGGCCATGCAAAAAATCCAGATATTGGAGGAGAGGTTTGGCAGCATCCTTGTCACGTCCTACTAGCACTCACATCGTGGATGAATGGTAGGTTCATGATTACCTAGTTCAATAGGTCCACGGTGTTGTAAGGGAGGACTGAGACAGTCGATCACGAAGATTCTAAGGGGCACGCAATAAGGCACGTCGTGTAATTAAAAACTTGAGTCAATAAATCTATGTGGCCTAGAAAACATTGAAATGATTAGACCTTGTCGGAATAGAATAAGTAATTACCAGTAGATTATTAATTATAAATCCCAACAAAATTCTAATCATAAGTCTAAGTCTAAATTTAATTAAAGGACTACATGAATTACGACATAAGTTAAAAGATCGGAAAATATAACCAAACTCTAGGAAAAAGAGGAATAAAATTTAAAGGTTGGATAAAATGCACATGTGTGCATGAAAATAATAATAAGGATTTTTAAAATAGATATAAATAAAATTTGAGAGAATAGGTGTACACATAGAATAGTATCTAAAGTCAAGCTACCACTAAGTCTAACTAGAAGAAGACTCCTGATCCAAATCTAACTGAAATATAGTTAGGAGACACTCATTAAATGAGTTTTGGGGAACAAATGGACAACTAAGAGCAAAAATAGGAACACATTGGGTAATGTGAAGGAAAATGAACTTTTAAATAAAATAAAAATGGTAATTACTTGTGCAACTTGGAGAGAGTGTGACAAGTGTGTGGGTGAATATTACTAATTAAATTAATTAAAAAGAGAATTAATTTTGCATGAGGACAAGTGTCATTTGGGATATTTCTATAAAACAAATGGTGTAGAAGGGAAAGGGCATCACTCGGGATGACATTGTTATGCCGCTGAAATTGTTGACTGTGTTTTACTTGTGAGAGTTGGGATACCAAGCTTGTAGAAAGAGTGGAAGCTCTACCTTATGAGGCAATACTTGGAGCTATTGTTTGTTAGTTTCTTGTGTGTGGCCCCATTGCGTCTCGGGGGGATAAGGGGAAAGACGAGTACCCCTAGCATTGGCTGGGAGATACCAGTGAAGTTTCTATGATTAGAAAGCAGGAACAAAGAAGGAATGCAAGGCATTAACGGACTTCCTCAATTCTCCATCTTCAACGACTCCGGTATTTTATTTTGAATTTGTAATTGTAATTAGAGTAATTTGTAATTAGAATTAAGTTTGTTCACTGCAATTTTATTTTATAAACAAAAATTCAGAAATTAAATTGTCGCTTCCAATTATTTTACAAAAGAAGATTGCAGATTTTCACTGGATCGCTGCCAAATTAAGATACAACTCTTGAAATTAGAAATTCATATGAATGCCTTTAAGACATTTGCATTTCTGAAGGAAAGAATTATATTTTATTTTAATTTTTGAGTATGAAATTTGGTTTTAATCACCGCAGTTTTTAGTTTCTTTTGAAACTAAAATCTGTAGTTCGTTGCCAAATTAAATGGAAAAATCAAAATTTTAGAGACTCTTTTGAATGCTACCAAAATTATTTACAACCTAGAAATTCGAACCCATTTTTTTTTATCAATTATTTTACAGACTCTTATGTATGATATTGATCGTTGTAAATTTTAGGCAAAATGAAATGTTGAGATTGTTTTTGTTCACCGCGAACCAGTTCCAATTATGGTTCTACAGAGAGTGTAAAGTCATAAGAACATAATTCATAGTTGATTATTTGAACACTGTCAACTATTTTACAACCCCATATTCTTTTTTTTTTCTTTTTTTTTTTTTTTTTACTAGGGGAATCGACAACTGGCGGTTCTCATACTCGCGTGACACGTGGTCGATCCCCGTCCGCTACCACTATAACCCCGGGTGCAACCACCCAGCCCGCAAGAATGGTGCATGAGTAAATCCAGGTGAGAATCAAACATGAGACTTCATTTTACAAATTTCCTTCCATTTACATAGCACTTGCCAATCCGTCTACACCCGTGTGGGCTACAACCCCGTATTCTTAATTTCTATGATTTTTTGCCTTTTATTTTGCATACCTTGTGCTTTTTTGTCGAGGCATGGTTGGAGAACATGGTGATGTGCTTTGCACTTCGTGATTACACCTCCAACATGAAGGTCTTCATGGCAGCCTTCTAATTGAAAGGGAGCTCTCTACTTGGGTGGAAGACACTCCTACCTCAACTAAACATAACCGACGAAGACATGTCATGGGAGTTGTTCGAGGAATAGTTCCAGAAGAGGTTTTTGTCTGAGGAATTCACTGAGCATCATCTTAATGATTTCAACACCTTATGATAGGGTGGTCCAGAGTATGAGGCCAGGTTCATGGAGCCACTTAGGTATGCTCCACATCTGAACATGGAGAAGTTAAAGGTCAACAAGTTTGTGATCGGCCTTAACTTCAACATTCGTTCTATGGTGAGGATCCTAATGCCTCCAATGTTGCATGATACAATTTAGAAGGCCCTCATAGAGGAGGAAGAGCTAAACAGTGAGGAAAACATTATTGATTGTAGTATTAACTTGGGAAAATTTGTAATAAAGGTAGACCTTATGTCACGATCTTAGGATCTTATGACATAGTGATTGGTATGGACTGGCTAGAATCGCATGATGGAATACTTAACTGTAGATGAAACGGTTAAGTTTGAAATATTATTCAGGAAAGAGTAGAGTAATTGTAGGAAGAAACCAGGGAGTGTCCTTGAGGTTTATTTATTCCCTAAAACTGTAGAAGAGTATGCGCAAAGGATGCAACATATATGAAATCTTAGTGCTAAATGAAAAGGGCGAGGCAGAAGGATTAGAAAATATTATTGTAGTGAAAGAGTGTGTCTATGTCTTTCCTCAAGAGTTTCTAGGTTTACCACCGGAAAGAGAGTTAGAGTTTACAATAGACTTGAATCCTGGAACTGAACCGATAGCAAGAACGCCATATTGGATCTCAACGCCTGAATTACAGGAGTTGAAAATGCAATTGAAGGAATTGTTGGACTTGGGACTTATACATCCAAGTGTGTCACCTTGGGTTGTGTCAGTTATTTTCATGAGAAAGAAGGATGGACCGTGGAGACTTTGTATTGACCATTGTCAATTGAACAAAGAGACGATCAAGAACCAGTATCTGTTACCCAAAATTGATGATTTTTTTTACCAGATGAAGGGAGCGACGGTGTTTTCGAAGATTGATTTAAAATTAGGATATCACCAATTATGGATTAAGAAAGAAGATATCCCTAAGACCACATTTAAGACTTCATCGAACACTATGATTTTATAGTTTTACCATTCGGATTGACGAATGCCCTAGGGGTGTTCATGAATTTGATGAATGGGGTCTTCCGAGAATACTTGGACAAGTTTGTTCAAGTATTTATTGATGACATATTGATTTATTCTCGGAGGAAATAAGGGCATGACGAACACTTAATATTGTCCCTACAGTGTCTACGAGAAAACAAATGGTATGGGAGGTTATCGAAAGTTCCTTGTTACCAATTGAAAAATTCATTACTTGGGATATATCATATCTAGTAAAGGAATATTTGTAGATCGAGCAAAAGTAGAGGCCATTATGGAATGGCTAGCACCAACAAACGGACAAGAAGTACATAGATTTATTGGTTTATTAGGATATTACCGATGATTCATCAAATTTTTTTCGAAGATAGCAAATCCGATCACGGAATTGTAAAAGAAAAACAAGAAGTTTGTTTGGACAGAGAAATGCGCGGAAGAAATTCAAAATCTTAAAGAGTTGTTGACAACAACACCAATACTAAAATTCCTCGACATGGACAAGGAATTCTTGGTATGCACGGACGCATCCAAGGAAGGTTTAGGCAGATTTTTGATGCAAGATGGTCGAGTGATCGCTTACATTTCAAGGAAATTGAGAAAGTGTGAAGAGAACTATGCAATGCATGACTTGGAGTTATTAGCAATTGTATATGCCTTGAGAGTTTGGAGACATTATCTCAATGGATGAAAAATAAAATTAAAGACAGATTATTGTGGATTGCAGCATATATTTACCCAGAGTGTCTTGAACATGTGACAATGGCGTTGGTCAGAAATTACTTAGTGAATACGACTTTAAGATTTCTTACATTAAAGGAATGATGAATAGAGTGGCAGATGTGTTGAGTCGGAGACCACGCATGTTCTCAGTAATACCCTTAAGACGAATCTTCAAGAAAAGATTCTAACTTTACAGATAGACAATGACTAGTATAAAGAAGTTAAGGATAATTTTGGATGAAATATCATGATGGTACCAAAGTTTGAAGGTTATTCTTTAGAAAATGATGGATTGTTGATATTTAAAGGAAGAATTTACGTATCACCTAACAAGGAATTAAGAAGTTTGATCTTGAGTGAAGCTCATCAAGCAATGTACATGGATCATGTGGGAGTCACGAATATGAAGGCAGACTGTAAGCCCTTATTCTTCTAGAAAGGAATGAAAGTAGACATAGTTAGTTACGTGGCCATATGTCTAGAACGTCAACATGGAAGGTTGAACATAGACATCCAACAGGATTGTTACAACCACACATTTTTCCTGAATCGAAATGGGACGTCATTTTGATGGATTTTATAGTTGTATTATCACTAACGGAAAGAAGACACGATTCGATTTTTGTGGTAGTTGACACTCTAACGAAGAGTGCACACTTTATTCTAGTGCATATGACGCATCAGGCGTCAGACATAGATAGAGTATGTGTTAATGATATTGTGAGGTTACATGAAGTACAAAGAAGAATCATATCCAACCGAGGATCAATGTTTACAGGATGGTTTCAGACCAGTTTCCAAGAGGCCTTGGGAACACAACTAAACTTTAGCACATCTTATCACATAGAGACAGATGGAAAAACAGAAAGAAAGAACCAGATTTTGGGAGATATGTTGTGTATATATGTAATGGACCAACATAAACATTGGGAAGAGAGTCACGAAGATGAAGGCAGACCGTAAGCCCTTATTCTTCTAGAAAGGAATGAAACTAGACATAGTTAGTTACATGGCCATATGTCTAGAACGTCAACATGGAAGGTTGAACATAGACGTCCAGCAGGATTTTTACAACCACACATTTTTCCTAAATCGAAATGGGACGTCATTTCGATGGATTTTATAGTTGTATTATCACTAATGGAAAGAAGACATGATTCGGTTTTTATGGTAGTTGACACTCTAACGAAGAGTGCACACTTTATTCCAGTGCATACGACGCATCAGGCATCAGACATAGATAGAGTATGTGTTAACGATATTGTGAGGTTACATGAAGTACAAAGAAGAATCATATCCAACCATGGATCAATGTTTACAGGACGGTTTCAAACCAGTTTCCAAGAGGCCTTGGGAACACAACTAAACTTTAGCACATCTTATCACATAGAGACAGATGGACAAACAGAAAGAACGAACCAGATTTTGGGAGATATGTTGTGTATATATGTAATGGACCAACATAAACGTTGGGAAGACTTCTTGCCACTAATAGAGTTTGCATACAACAACAGTTACCAGAGTACGATTAAGATGGCATCTTTGAGTTTTTTTTCAGGCGACCATATCGGACGTCATTGAGTTGGGATCAACTTGAGGATAGGGTCCTGGTAGGACTGGAAGTGATCCAAGAAATGGAAGAATGGATGCAATCAATAAGACATAGGATTAAGGAAGTGTGGGATCGACAGAAGAGTTATGATGATGTGCATCGCGTTGATCGCAATTATGAAATTCGCGACAGAGTTTTCTTGCGGGTGAAACTGCACAAGAGTTCGATCAAGTTGTGGAAAGGAAAGGAGTAGTGGCTTATTGACTAGCCTTGCTTGATTCTTGAGGTGTATACATGATGTATTTCATGTATCTAATTTACAACATTATGTTAGTGATCAGTCACATTTTATTGAAATGATTTATTTGCAAGTGTCAGATGAGGATGCTCTCATGGCAGATCCAAACTGCATTCTGGATCATCGCATTCGACAGCTACGGCATCGAATAGTTGATCAGGTCAAGGTCTAGTGAGACAACTATAGTCCACACTCGACTACCTGGGAGGACGCATATAAGATGTGTCAACAGTTTCCTTACTTGTTTGATAGATTAGATATGTATATCTATGTCTGATAATTTTGTTTACTTACATGTATATACTGTACAAACTTCAGGACGAAGTTTAAAACAAGAGGGGTTGTATCTAACATCCCTCTCTATTGAGCACACTTTGATTGACATATTCTTTGAGGACACTTGCGTGCAAGTGATTCAATTATGGTATATTATGATTTCGTTTTGATTATGGGATATATATGATGATGACTATGTATTGTGACTTATGGCTATTTTGATGCATATGTATTGGTAGATTCTATTGACGAGTTTTTCTGAGTGTATAGGACACATGGCAGGTTATGGATGTTGATGGCATCAACGGACTTCCTTGGAATCTAGATTGAGTCAGAGTGTGTATTGTATTTTGATTGAGTATTTTATTTTACGCAAATGTGATATCTGATTGATTTCAATATGAATTATGTATATGGGTTATTGACATTTTTTTTGAGAGTGGATGCAGGCTTGACAATGCTTGCTAATCTGACTCACATAAGGAGTAGAGGGGCCATCCATAGAAATGAGACATTGAGGGGGAGGTGTGGCAGCGTCCCTGTCACAACCTACTAGCACTCCCGCCATGGACGAATGGTAGGTTAATTATTACCTAGTTTGAGAGGTCCACGATGTCGTGAGGGCGGACTAAGACAGTCGCTCACGAAGATTCTAAGGGGCGTGCAATAAGGTGGATTCCTTGTTCCTTAGAATCCCTTAGTCTCTCACAAGCTCGACCGAGTGGAGTGTTGACTCCAAGGGTTGGACAAACTTCCAAAACCAGTCAAGGGAGAGTGACACCCTTGGAGAACAAAGGTGTGTCTTGAAGGGCACGTCATGTAATTAAAAACTTGAGTTAATAAATCTAGGTGGCCTAGAAAACATTGAAATGATTAGACCTTGTTGGAATAGAATAATTAATTACCAGTAAATTATTAATTATAAAGCCCAACAAAATTATAAGACTAAGTCTAAGTCTAAATTTAATTAAAGGACTACATGAATTATTACATAAATTAAAAGATTGGAAAATATAACCAAACTCTAGGAAAAAGAGGAATAAAATTTAAAGGTTGGATAAAATGCAAATGTGTGCATGAAAATAATAGAAGGGATTTTTAAAATAGAAAGAAATAAAATTTGAGAGAATAGGTGTACACATAGAATAGTATCTAAAGTCAAGATACCACTAAGTATAACTATAAGAAGACTCCTAATCCAACTCTAACTAAGATTTAGTTAGGAGACACTCAAAAAATGAGATTTTGGGGAACAAAGGGACAACTAAGAGAGAAAATAGGAACACATTGGGGAATGTGAGGGAAAATGGCTTTTTAAATAAAACAAAATGGTAATTACTTGTGCAACTTGGGGAGAGTGTGACAAGCGTGTAGGTGTTATGGCAAGATTTGACTCACCATTGCTATCTTACACAGAAGGTGTTTTTCCATTTCCCTATGTTGACTTATCAACCCCCTTTTGATAAATCCAGAGCCAAAAATATATATTTTTCCACATATATGCTCCCTAACTGCTTTGTAAGATGTGTATACGCTTGCTGCTCCACAACAGCTCGCATATATCGGGATTTGTGCCAGAAAATACAAAATGAGGTCGAGTTTCCATGTCACAACAAAAGATCTTTGATCTTTGGCCTTCCATATACTGGAAACGTTCCGACTCAGACCTTCAGTTGCATTCTGGAGGCTATAAGAGCACAATTTCGAGCTATGGAAAAAGAAGAGAAAGCATTCAACTTTGAGAGAAAAGTTACTATGGAGAAATTACTTCATATTGAGTCTACATCCCTTTGTCCCTCAAGTCTGAACACAGTGTTTAGCCCCCAAGCTCTTTCCTTATTATCAAGAGGACCTCGTTACCTCTTTTCTATGATCTTGCCTTTGGTGGAGGATTGAAGTGGTGGAGACCCAGCTGGAAGGAACTTGGTTTCTTGGTTTCGAACCGTGTCGACACGGAAGTCTGTAATGTTGATACTTATGTTGATCAATTATTAATAGAAATAATCCTTTCCCATCCTATCGATATCTTTCCAATATATGATTATTATCCATGGGCATGTTTGTAACGTTTATTAATGGATTGTGCTATCTGATGTGCTAACTCATTTTATATATTGTCACTATTTACTTGCATCGCTTGTTTGTTGAGAACTTCTTGCAGGTGTAAAGCTTTGGGTCAAAGTGCTCAACGGTGGAACGACATCAAACGATTGGATCGAGGTAGGCTTCTTCCTCGTATTTCACATTTGTTTATATAGCACATGTTGGAATTGAGTTGATTTCTGCAGTCATGCCTGTCTGTTGTGGTTTACCCTTGGTCATAGAGAGTTTTTCCCTTGTAACAAAATTGGCGACTCCACTGGGGAGACAATCTTCCTTCTAAGGGTTGAAGTATTTTTTCTTCTTACATTGCTCATTTTCCTTTGTATTTCTTGTTGTATCACAGTTGGACAGAGTCTGTTCACTCTGGGTCTGATTTTTTCAGCCTTTTACTCTTGCCTAGCCTTGTTTTAAAAGATATACGCCCTTTTTTCCCTGACAGCCACGTATACACACTTGTTGTCCCACTACAAGAGGCGTATATACGCCATTTTCTCTTGAACAGTTGCATATACCACTTCCCCTTGCTTGCTTGCTTGGTTTAGTGACTGTTGGGTAGGTTTTGAGGATCATTGAGCCTTCTTAGGTCTCTGTGGTGCCTGTTGAGATTATCTGGGATGACAGGAAATCCTTTTGGAGTTGAATTTTTGGGCGGTGTCTTTCTCTTTGTTTTCCATTTTTTATTTTTCCTTTGTAGTTGGGTTGTCTTCTTAGCTTCTTGGTATTATGCTCGAGTGATTGCTTTTATACACAGTAGAAGTTATATATCAAGTCGCTTATCAGTCCATGCATTTTCTTTTTAATACATTGAAAATACAAAAAAATAGGTATTTTGCAATGGTTGGTATTTTTTTCTTGGAACCTTTATCATTAGCTTAGCACATTTAGCGAAAGATTGCATTTTATTGCTGAGTTGCAAAGTTCAAATTGAAGATTGCACTGTTTTTATTTAGCATATCATTCACTGAAAAGTTAAAGTTAGGCTTTGCATTATATCTATTTTTATTTTCATGCAGAGTCATAACACCATGAGTTTCATTTCCATACCATTTTTAGTAATCACGGCCAATAAAATTTACACTTTAAACTAAAATTGATTAGTAACGATTTTATTGTTTAGGGTGCACAAACTAGCCTAGGATTTAGTGCCTTGGAATAGGATTTTGTGAGTAAACTTCTCCAAGGCAATTAAATCAACATATGTGTCTGAGACGAGGAGTTGAAAAATCCATTGTACAAATGGTAATATTAGGAGGCTCTGCTCACACCGGCGTTAAGCACAAGGTCACACGAAGTTTGTTGAAGGGATAACCCATGGATATTCACCTAGCGTCAGAGATATTTATGTGGATTTATTCGTATTTGGGGGTCTTTCTAGTATCCATACCTCTGTGAGAAGTGGTACTTTCAAGGTTTCGGGCTTTGCTACCCTGACCATATGGTAATCCAGAATTATGACTATTCGCCTGTGCATCGGTTATACAGTGGTTGATTAGTTTTTTTACTTAGGTTTCTCATAGGTTACTTGCAGGGGTTATTCTGCTTGTATCCTGAGTCAGATAAGGGTCGGACAGCACACAACCTTTATGGAGGATTACCTCTCTAGGGGGATCTGACCGACTGGTTTTTAAGCCTACGAGGGTCCTTATAATTGATTTTGTTACCTCCAAAATTTAGCAATACGTCTCAGGTCCCTCCTAGACAAGGCATACCTTCTTTAGCGAGGGAGGCCACTCAGCCACTTTAGCCCATTTGCATGCACATTGGTCGTTTGACTTTTTGGTATGCTCTTTGATTATTAGTTGGCCTTAGGATATCTTTTTATTTGTTGAGAGTCATAAGTCGTCGTGGAGTCAGAACAACTTCCTTGTAGGTCTCGTCGGTTGATACAGTTACCACTGGTTTTCGAGATATTGCCTTCTAAAAGCATAAATTTATCGGGAGTGGTACACACACATCCAATTTTCAGACTTGTGATCCCACAAGGATGAGTACTGAGTCTAGCCTTCAGAACACTGGGATTTCATCAACTCCCAATCCCACTATAGTTAATTTCACTCCTTCGACACATGCAGCCGCTACAATTGTAGTGTCAGAGGCCTACACCGGTACTATGGCTCGGCCTATAGTCAATGCTTTGTCTCTTGCCTCTAACCCTTTTGGGGGTTTTGGCCACTCATTGAGTTACATTGTTTAGACCATCCCCATGGCTACTAGTCCATTCTTATGGTATGCCAAGTTTCACTTCGCAGTGTTCAACTGCCATCCCAATTGTTGGCCATAACACTAGCCTTGGACCTGGGGGCACTACACCTCCTTACACTCCCTTTTCATTTGGTAGCTTTCATGTTTCCCAAGCAAATCCTAATGTAGGAAGTCTCCCCTTCCTTAACCCTGGGTCTAACCCTTCTATGGCTAGATGGAACAACCAAGCTGGCAGACAAGTTCCGTCCTATATCCCTATCCCCTCGGTGCTGAATTTGAACAATACTTTTGGCATAACGAATCCACTTCAATCATCTTGATTCCCACCCGGAGGAGGTCAGTCTTATGTCTTGGGCACCCCCCAACCTGGATCTAATCCAGTTGGGGGCAGTTTTAACAACCCTCAATTTGGAGCTAATCCAACTAGGGGCAATTTTCATAACCCTTACCAGAACATTCCTGTTGGAATGATGCTCAATCCATCTTTCATGAATCTACCCGAAGGAGGGTATTTTAATTTCAGACAAGGTTCCAGTCCTTACCAAAATCCTGAATGGAACACAGATCCTAATACTCAGTCTTTTGCGGGAGGATGGGGTCAGGTGTCGCAAGCCCGTGTTCCCTTTCTGGCCATGCTTAATTTGCCAGATTTGTCTAAACTAATGAACAAACCAGTGAGTCATGAACCCACATGGCCCCCTGTCCCCACCAAGCTTCCGTCAGACATTCCAAAGTTTGAGAGTAAGAATGGCGAGGACCCTGGTGATCACGTCACTACTTTTCACCTCTAGTGCTCATCGAATTCTTTGAATCACGATTCTATTAGATTACGATTTTTCCAGCGCACTCTTATCGGGATTGCATCACAATGGTATATTGAGCTACCTAGGGGGACATATGGGTCTTTTCAACAGTTAGTGCTATCCTTTCTTAACCATTTTCAACTACCCGTTCGTTACGATGCCGGCCTTGAAATTTTGTCAACTTTACACCAGGGTTCTGGCACTCATATTTCAGACCATATCCAGGAATGGTATAGGTAAAGATGGTTAGTTAATACTCCCATACCCTCGACCTTTCTTTTAGAATGGTTTTTAAAGTCTTTGCACGCTCCTATTTCAAAGGATGTTGCTACTTCTGGGGTCTTCAATGAGGAAGAGGCCATTTTAAGAGCCCAGCAATTCGATTTGAACTATGCTCAGTCTGGGATGTTATACCACCTTCTTCCCGACACACCACGATCGACTCATGATCCTAGATAGGGTCCTGGGCCCCATGCCGATGGCATTGTGGGGTCCACCAATGTAAAGTCCGCAAACTTGGCAACGAAGTCTGCCAGAGGACCAGCTTCATCTGGATCCTCCAAACCCACCCAACCGACGGATGTACATTCCATGTAGTCGTTGAAAAACCCAAATGGTGACCAACAACCAGATGGGAATAAACATAAAGTTCAAAATAATTGTAGAGGTGGGAAGAATAAACCCAAGGAAAAGAATAATAATGGAAAACAGAACGATAATGATGGAGAGGGCATGAAAGAAAAGCGTAAGGTTAAGTTTCTATGTAAACTTTGTATGGATGATCACCTTACGCACTTATGCCCCAAACTTGCAGAGGCTACGAGGCTTTTAAATCTTCTGCCCACTATGCTAACGAATCCTTTTCCTCACAACCAGCACTTAGCCTCGAGTTCTTCGAAAGCCGGAAATGCATCTGGTGGGGGTCAAAACCCACCACTGCTAGATGGCGACCGTGTTTGTATCAATATGGTCGATGCAAAAATCGATATAGATGCTCGCTCTTGATATTACGACTTTTCAAAAGCTAGTACCAGCCTATAAGCTCCTCCTACACCCCCGGAGATGAATTTACAGATCGAGAAACTAGAGCCACTTCCTCGTATTTCGAAAGGAGTATTCAAGTGCTCTACCCATAACCCTAATGCTAGGGCTGCCCAGAACTACTCTATTGTTGAGGATCTGGGCCAAACACCTTGCACGATGTCTGCTTTGGAGGTACTCCGAACGTGTCCATCATAGAGGAATTCCTTACTCTCTGCCTTAGGATCTCTAGAACCTAGTGGCTCGAAGATCATCAAGTTTGATGTCATGGATGTGAAGCCTCACTTACCCTACCATGTGGATTTCCAAATCCATGTGGAGTATTCTAAATATACCATCAAACGAGTGGTCGTTGATGAAGGTGTTGCCACTTACGTGATGTCCTTAGTCTGTTGGAAAGCTATCAGTTCTCCAACCCTTTCAAAGTCATCGACCATGTTGACTGTATTCGACGGTCATTCCTTCTGCCCTCATGGTATTCTCCCCGCCTTTCTGATCCAATTAGGTGGGAAGATGGTAGAGGTGGAAGTAGAGGTAGTTGATGCACCTCTCGATTATAACTTGTTACTAGGTCTCAATTGGACTTATGCTATGGTCACCGTCGTGTCGCCCATTTTCCACACGCTTTTCTTTCCTCATCAAGGGGAGATTGTGACGATTGACCAGTTATCCTTTGCGTACTCTAGCCCGAATGCATCTGTTGGACCGTCGATCCCTATGGTCGACAATTCTCAGATGGAAACTGAGAATATCGGTGTCGAAATGTATTCTTCTCTCATGGGTACTTTCGAATTCTCGACACCGACTCACCACATTTACACCATGTCTAGTATGCCCGCTTCAGTAGAGAAGTCCATCCCTTTCCTCACTTCTTATCTTAGTGACCCTTGGACCCTACCTTCTCCGACTTCATCAATTGAAGGTTAGTCGCATGCTAGCATGGCTATGCCACTATCGGCAACAGAGATTGCATATCAAGCTATCCTTGACTCTTCTGTCGATCTCGATCCTGTTCCCTCATAGACGGTTGAGGAGGATCCAGTTCTTAGGCCCGTGTGGGCCACTTCGTTATCTTTTTCACATGATTTCTTGAATGAGACTTTGCCTTCAGACGAAGCCATCCTTGAAGCCATGAATGTTTTTGAGAGACCTTGGGACGATATGCATCATCGATCTTATTTTCTCTCAAGTCTTGAAAGAATTGAGAAAGATGATTTTAGATCTACCCTGAGTGAGATAGTCGGTCATGTCATAGTTCCACTTGATACACATGGCATTTACGCTGAAGGGAATATGGCAAGTATTTCTCCCACCGTCCAGATCGATATCTCTCGTACCCCTAGCAAGATCAAAAATGTAAATATAGGTGCAGATTGTTCGCCAGAGGAGATTCTAATCTACACCAACCTCTTCAAAGAATTTCGAGACGTATTCGCTTGAAGAGATGCCAGGGATCGACCCCCATATTGTCGAACATGATATTAGGACTTACCCAGATGCTAAATCCATTTGACAACGTCTTAGAGCTGTTAATCCTAGGAAGGCCCCCGCTATTAAGGCAGAGGTAGAGAAGCTACTTAATGTCGACTTTATCTACCCAATTTCGTTGACCGAATGGGTATCCAGCCCCGTTCCCGTGAATAAAAAGAAAAGAACCATCCGCATGTGTATGGACTTTCGCGACCTGAAAAAGGCCTATCCTAAAGATAACTTCCCCATGCCTTTCATTGATCAAATTCTCGATGAGTGTGCGGGAAGAAAAATATTTTCTTTTATGGGCGGATTTTTAGGCTATAACCAAATCTAGATCAAACCCAAAGACCAACATAAGACGGCATTCATATGTCCTTGGGGCACGTTTGCATACAAGAAAATTCCTTTTGGCCTGAAAAACATCGGAGCAACCTTCCAACGAGCCATGAATTTCTCTTTTCATGATCTCAAACACATAGTCGAAGCTTACCTCGATGATCTTGCTGCTCACTCTCGCAAGAGAGTGGATCATGCTACGCACCTTTGACTAGTTTTTGAAAGATGCCGCTACTATAAAATCCTACTCAATCCTCATAAATGCATATTTTGCGTTAGATCTGACCATCTCTTAGGATTCTTAGTCTCTGAGACAAGGATCATGGTATATCCACTAAAGGTTGAGGTAATTCTCCAGTTGCCTCCCCCGCGCACGATTAGAGAGCTTCAAGGTTTACAGGGGAAAGCTAACTTTTTTCGTTAGTTTATTGTGAATTATGCCAATATCACTAATGGTTTCATGCACCTATTGAAGAAAGACACCTCTTTTATCTGGGATGAGTGAGCCCAGCAGTCTTTTGACGCTTTAAAGAAAGCCTTGGTATCAGCCCCTCTGTTGAAATCTCTTGATTACAATAGAGATTACTTGTTGTATGTCACCGCATCTAAAGAGACCATTGGTATGGTTCTAGTTCAGGAGGATGACGAGCTCTATGAGCACATCATCTACTATCTCAATCAAAATTTAGTCGGTCCTGAATGTAATTACTCACATGTTGAAAAGCTAGCTTTGGTTGTCGTCCACGCAGTCCAACATTTACGACACTGTATATTTCTTTGAAAAACTATTGTGGTTTTCGATGTTAATCCATTTCAATATGTCTTCACTAGACGTATCATAGGCATAAAATATAATAAATGGATTGTCATCTTACAAGAATTTGATCTCGACTTTTCTTCGGCCAAATCCAAGAAATCACTAGTTTTTGAAGAGTTAATATTCGATTTCCCATGATTAGATGAAGATGTTATTCATGTTGATTCATTCGCAGATGAACACATTTTCCTCGTCTCGTCGTCCGACCCCTGGTATGGAGATGTTGTTTTATATCTTCAAACCTTGAAGTTTGCTTAGAATCTCTCACGAGATGATCAACGGCATGTTAGATACCAAGACAAAAAGTATACAATCATTGGAAACACTTTGTATCATCGAGGAATAGATAGTATCTTACGTTGTTGCTTAACTCACGAAGAAGCTGAGTTAGTCCTTAATGATTGCCACAAAGGGGCTTGTGGTGGTCATCTATCTGGGCTTGCGACAACCCAAAAAATCTTGTGAGCCAGTTACTTCTGGCCCACCATATTTAAAGATTATATTGAAGTGGTTAAGAAGTGTCACCCCTTCTAGGTGTTCACTCGAAAAATGTGCTCGCACCCAACCCCTCTTCACCCAGTCATTACCATCGGTCCCTTCACCAAGTGGGGAGTAGATTTCGTTGATTGCGACCCAACTTCAAATAGGGGGCATCAACACATTATCATGGTTGTCGACTACTTCACCAAGTGGGTTGAAGTCATGCCTATCGTGAAATCCGATGGGAAGACTGCATCTTTTTTCGTATTCAACCAAATTATCGCCCGGTTCGGTATCTCGAGTGAGATTGTCACTAATCATGGCAGTCATTTTCAAAATGAAATGATGATAGAACTAGCGTCTAAGCTGTGGTTTAAACATGATCACTTGTTTCCTTATTACCCCCAGGAAAATGGGCAAGTAGAGGCCATCAATAAGTCTCTCAAGACCATCTTGCAAAAAACTGTCAGTCGGAGCAATTCCAACTGGCACATCATGTTATATCCTACACTTTGGGCATACCGAAATTCGGTTAATACTTCCACCGATTTTTCTCCTTTTCAGTTAGTACACGGTGTGGATTTGATACTTCCCATTGAATGCGAAATCCCTTCTCTCAAATTGGCAGTTGAGCTCCTACCTGACACTTCAGATTTAGAACGATGCCTTGTACACCTAGAGAGTCTTGAGGAGCAGTGTTAGGATGACTTTAGGCTATCGAGGCAAACAAGAAATGTGTCAAGGTTCAATATGATAAGTCTGTCCATCCCTAGTTGTATGATGAGGGTGACTTGGTCCTCCTGTATGACCAAAACAAAGAACTGCTAGGGGCAGACAATTTTAAACCCATGTGACACGGTCCTTATATCGTGCGACGTGTTCTACAAAAAGGAGCCTACGAGTTGGAATATTATGAAGGGAATAAATTGGCTGAGCCCATAAATGGGCTCTACTTAAAAAGGTATTACGCTTGAGCCATGGGCTTGGGAGAAACCCTTTGTATACTAATGTAAATTTAGTGCATATACACCTTTTCCCCTTTTTTTTGTCTTTGGCTTGCTTATCGAGTTTTCCCTTTTGTTGGAAGATGTCAACGAAGTCTTTGGTCTATGTAGGACTCGCAGATGGAGCCAGTCATCATAAATGGAACTTAGCTTTCGCTTCTTGGGTGATTTACTCGCCCGAGGGTCTGCTGGTGTCTTCAGGGGCGTATGCCTAGGGCCATCCACGAATAATGTGGCCGAATACAACATCACCATAGAATTATTGTGCGATACTATCTCACATGGTATTTGCTTTATAAAGGTGCGCCTAGATTCTCAGTTAGTCGTATGTCAGTTGAATGGTCAGTACCGTGTGCGTGATCCGACGTTACTCCGTTGATTCCTACGGGTACATCTTTTAGAACAACAATTTGATTTTATTACATACTTTCACATTCCTAGAAGTTCTAATCATGTATCTGATGCCTACGCTAATTATGTTTTGAATTGGCATTTGTCACATTAATAAAGCAAATAAAACCATTAAATCAATGTACACATTGTAAGATATAAGTACAGCCGAATATCCCTCTTTATATATTTCCAAAAAATATGGTGTTTTATATTACAAAATTGGGGCTAAAACCCTCAAAAATACATATACAACCGATATACATATCCCATGACATCTACGCCTGTGGCGCCAGATGAGTCTCGTGATAGAAAACCATGGCGTTGGCAAGACACTGGAAGAGTCGTACCCATGCTCTAGGTACACCGACAACCTACCTCTGCATGGCTTCAGGTAGATCCTCCACATGAACCATAGGAATCCTCTGTGTCAAACACGACAGGTTGCCCTGCACGTTCTGAAGGAATCTCTCTACCTCTCCTCCCACTGCCTCATCTGCCTGGTGCCTCCACCTATGTCATAGGAATCCCTCTGTTCGTTGTGGACTCACGTCTACAACCACACAAGTATCGAGTTAATATTTAAAAACACCATCCAAAAAATATTTGTGTTCTTTTAAATACAAAAATACAAAAAATGAAATATATAAAAAATATTGTTTACCTATGGCACTGTAGGCGGCTCCTGGTGGAAGAAGCATATTAGTATCACCTCTTAAATCAATTCCTACATAGGGATAGTCGTCCAAAGCTATGATTTGTCTCCTCCACCAGAAGAAAAAATCATCATTGTAGGGTGTCACCACCCTACCTCCCCACTGTCGTCTCATGACCTTGATCCATCGCACCATAGCTGGATCACATGGCCCTCTAGGAATGATCTCCACTCTAGGTCCCAAGCATGGGATCCGCTCAAAAAAGAAGCTACAAAGGATAGAGGCAAACCTGAAGTTTTTCTTTTCCCCCTACTTGCACTCTGTCAGCTGACCTTTCATATTGGTCAACAGTGAGGTACACCAATTGTACACAGTAGGTCTCCCACACTCTAGTGCGTAAAACATAAGCAGTCTCGATGCTTGATGTAGCGAGGTCGAACCTATTATCATAGTAAGAATGAGCACAATAATCTTCAGGTTGAGGTTACCTATAGCCCAGATAGGGATTTGACTTCCCACCATGGGAGTCCCTGCAACACAATGGGCCTCGATGTATTCTTCGACCTTCATCCCACTCCCGGCCCCGCGTGACTTGAGGTCCATGACCTCTCCTCGGCATGAAAGTCTTGTCAAGAAGTAGATGTTCTCTACTTT
>JASDQU010103238.1:418331-430453 GCA_032191745.1 Picea mariana | reverse complement strand
CTTTGGGTCAAAGTGCTCAACGGTGGAACGACATCAAACGATTGGATCAAGGTAGGCTTCTTCCTCGTATTGCACATTAGTTTATATAGCACATGTTGGAATTGAGTTGATTTCTACAGTCATACCTATCTGTTATGGTTTACCCTTGGCCATAGAGAGTTGTTTCCTTGTAACAGAATTGGCGACTCCACTGGGGATAGATCTTCCTTCTAAGGGTTGAAGTATTTTTTCTTTTTACATTGCTCTTTTTCCTTTGTGTTTCTTGTCGTATCATAGTTGGAAAAAATATGTTCACTCTAGGTTTGAGTTTTTTAGCCTTTTACCCTTGCCTAGCCTTTTTTCCCTGAGAGTCGCGTATACATGCTTGTTAACCCAATGCAAGAGGCGTATATACGCCCTTTTCTCTTGAACAGTCGTGTATACCACTTCCCCTTGCTTTCTTACTTGGTTTAGTGTCTGTTGGGTAGGTTTTGAGGATCACTGAGTCTTCTTAGGTCTCYGTGGTGCCTGTTGAGATTATCTAGGATGAYAGGAAACTTGTTTGGAGTTGAATTTTTGGGCGGCATCTTTCTCTTTGTTTTTCGTTTTTTATTTGTCCTTGGTAGTTGGGCTGTTTGGTTAGCTACTTGGTATTCTGTTCGAATGATTTCTTTTATACACAGTAAAATTTATATATCAAGTCGCTTATCAGTCCATGCATTTTCTTTTTAATACATTGAAAATACAAAAAAAATAGGTATTTTGCATTGTTTGGTATTTTTGTCTTGGAACATTTATCATTAGCTTAGCACATTTAGCGAAAGATTGAATTTTACTTCTAAGTTGCAGAGTTAAAAATGAAGATTGCACTGTTTTCATTTAGCATATCATTCACTGAAAAGTTAAAGTTAGGCTTTGCATTATATGTATTTTTATTTTCATGCAGAGTCATAACACCATGAGTTTCATTTCCATACCTTTTTGAGTAATCACAACCAATGAAATTTATGCTTTAAACTAAAATTGATTAGTAACGATTTTATTGTTTAGGGTGCACAACTAGCCTAGGATTTAGTGCCTTGGAATAGGATTTTGTGAGTAAACTTCTCCAAGGCAATTAAATCAACATATGTGTCTGAGACAGGGAGTTGAGAAATCCATTATATAATTGGTAATATCAGGAGGCTCCGCTCACACCAGAGTTAAGCACGAGGTCGCGCAAATTTTGTTGAAGGGATAACCCCTGGATACTCACCTAGCGTCAGAGATATTTCTGTGGATTTATTCGTATTTGGGGATCTTGCTAGTATCCATACCTCTATGAGAGGTGGTACTTTCAAGGTTTTGGGCTTTGCTACCCTGCCCATATGGTAATCCAAACTTACGATTGTTCGCCTGTGTATCGGTTATACAGTGGTTGATTAGTTTCTTGACTTAGGTTTTTCATAGGTTACTTGCAAGGGTTATTCTGCTTGTATCCTGGGTCAGATAGGGGTCGAATAACACACAACCTTTATGGAAGGTTACCTCTCCGGGGGGATCTGACCAACTGGTTTTTAAGCCTACGAGGGCCCTTATAACTGATTCTATTACCTCCAAACTTTAGCAGGGAGTCTCAGGTCCCACCTGGACGAGGTATACCTTCTTTAGCGAGGGAGGCCACTCAGCCACTTTAGCCCGTTTGCATGCATATTGACCGTTTGACTTTTTGGTATGCTCTTTGATTACTAGTTGGTCTTAGGATATCTTTTTATTTGTTGAGAGTCATAAGTCATTATGGAGTCGGACCAGCTTCCTCGTAGGTCCCGTCGGTTGTTACAGTTACCACCAATTTTAGAGCTATTCCCTTCTAAAAGGCGTAGAGTTATCGAGAGTGGTACACACACATCCACTTTTTAGACTTGTGATCCCACAAGGATGAGTACTGAGTATAGTCTTCAGAACACTGGGAGTTCATCAACTCCCAATCCCACTATAGTTAATTGCACTCCTTCGACACCTGCAGCTGCTACAGTTGCAGTGTCGGAGGCCTACACCGATACTATGGCTCGACCCGTAGTCAATGCTTCATCTCTTTCCTCTAACCCTTTTGAGGGTTTTGGCCACTTGCCGAGTTACAATGTTCAGACCATCCCCATGGCTACTAGTCCATTTTCTTATGGTATGCCAAGTTTCACTTCGCAGTTTTCAACTCCCATCCCAGCCGTTGGCCATAACACTAGCCTTGGACCTGGGGGCACGAAACCTCCTTACACTCCTTTTCCGTTTGGTAGCTCTCATGTTTCCTAAGCAAATCCTAATGTAGGAAGTGCTCCCTTCCTTAAATCTGGGTCTAATCCTTCTATGGCTGGATGGAACCACCACCAAGTTGGTGGACAAGTTCCACCCTATATCCCTATTCCCCCGGTGCCGAATTCGACCAATAATTTTGGCATAACGAATCCACTTCAATCCTTCGGATTCCCACCCAGAGGAGGCCAGTCTTATGTCTTGGGCACCCTTCAAACTGGATCTAATCCAGTTGGGGGCATTTTTAACAACCCTCAGTTTGGAGCTAATCCAAATGGGGGCAATTTTCATAACCCTTATCATAACATTCCTACTGGAATGATGCCCAATCCATCTTTCATGAATCCACCCAGAGGAGGGTATTTTAATTCCGGACAAGGTTCTGGTCCTTACTAGAATCCTGGATGGAACACAGCTCCTAATACTCAATCTTTTGTGGGAGTATGGGGTCAGGTGTCGCAACACCGTATTCCCTTTCTGGCCAAGCTTAATCTACTAGATTTGTCTAAACTAATGAATTATCCGGTGAGTCATGATCCCACATGGCCCCCTGTCCCCACCAAGCTTCCGTCATACATTCCAAAGTTTGAGGGTAAGAATGGTGAGGACCCTGGTGATCACGTCACTACTTTTCACCTCTGGTGCTCATCGAATTCTTTGAATCACAATTCTATTAGATTATGATTTTTTCAGTGCACTCTTATCGGGATTGCATCAAAATGGTATATTGAGCTACCTAGGGGGATATATGGGTCTTTTCAATAGTTAGTTCTAGCCTTTCTTAACCATTTTCAACTAACCGTTCGTTACAATGTTGGCCTTGAAAATTTTTCAACTTTACACCAGGGTACTGGCACTCATATTTCAGACCATATCCAGGAATGGCGTAGGCGAAGACGATTAGTTAAGACTCCCATGCCCCTGGCCTTTCTTTTAGAATGGTTTCTAAAGTATTTTCACACTCCTATTCCAAAGGACGTTGCTACTTCCGGGGTCTTCGACGAGGAAGAGGCCATTTTTAGAGCCCAGCAATTCGATTTGATCTATGCTTAGTTTGGGATGCTATACCACCTTCTTCCCGATGCACCGCAGTCGACTCATGATCCTAGACAGAGTCCTGGGCCCCATGTTGATGGCATTGTGGGGTCCACCAATGTAAAGTCCATAGATTCGGCAACGAAGTCCATCAGAGGACCAACTTCATATGGATCCTCCAAACCCACACAATCGGTGGATGTACATTCCGTGCAGTTGTCGAAAAACCTAAATGGTGACTAGCAACCAGATGGGAATAAACAGAAAGGTCGAAATAATCATAGAGGTGGGAAGAATAAACCCAAGGACAAGAATAATAATGGAAAACAGAACGATAATGATGGAGAGGGCAAGAAAGAAAAGTGTAAGGTTAAGTTTCCTTGTAAACTTTGTACTGATGATCACCTTACACACTTATGCCCCAAACTTATGGAGGATGCGAGGATTTTAAATCTTCCACCCGCTGTGCTAACAAATCCTTTTCCTCACAACCAGCACTTAGCCTCGAGTTCTTCGAATGTCGGAAATGCGCCTGGTGGGAGTCAAAACCCACCACCGCAAGATGGCGACCGTGTTTGTATCAATATGGTCGAAGCAAAAATCGATATAGCCACTCACTCTCGAGATTACGGCTCTTCAAAAGCTAGTACTAGCCTAGAAGCTCCTCCTCCACCCCAAGAGATGAATTTACAGATCGAGAAACCAAAGCCACCACCTTGTATTCTGAAAGGAGTATTCAAGCGCTCTACCCATAACCCTAATGCTAGAGCCCCCAGAACTACTCTATTGTTGAGGATCTGGGCCAAACACCTTGTGCGATGTCTACTTTGGAGGTACTCTAGACGTGTCCATCGCAGAGGAATGCCTTACTCTCTGCCTTAGGAGCTCTAGAACCTAGTGGCTCAAAGATCATCAAGTTTGATGCTATGAACGTGAAGCCTCGCTTACCCTACCATGTGGATTTCCAAATCCAAGTGGAGTATTCTAAATATACCATCAAACGAGTGGTCATTGATGAAGGTGTTGACACTTGCGTGATGTCCTTAGTCTGTTGGAAAGCTATCGGTTCTTCAACCCTTTCAAAGTTGTTGACCATGTTGACCGCATTCGACGGTCATTCCTTCCACCCTCATGGTATTCTCCCCACCTTTCTAGTCCAGTTAGGTTGGAATATGGAGAGGTGGAAGTAGAGGTAGTTTATGCACCTCTCAATTATAACCTGTTACTAGGTCACAATTGTACTTATGCTATTATCACCATCGTATCGTTTGTTTTCCGCATGCTTTGTTTTCCTCATCAGGGGGAGATTGTGACGATCGACCAGTTATCCTTTACGTACTCTAGCCCGAACGCATATGTTGGATGGTTGATCCCTGTGGTTGACAATTCTCAGCTGGCAATTGAGAATATCGGTGTCAGAATGTATTCTTCCTCATAGGTACTTTCGACTTCTCGGCACCGAATCACCATGTTTACACCATGTCCAGTATGCCYGCTTCAGTAGAGAGGCCCATCCCTTTCCGCACTTCTTATTTTAGTGACCCTTGGACCCTACCTTCTTCGACTTCRTCGATTGAAGGTCAGTCGCATGCTGGCATGTCTATGCCACTATCGGCAACAGAGATTGCATATCAAGCTATCCTTGACTCTTCTGTCGATCATGATCCTGTTCCCTCGTAGACAGTCGAGGAGGATCCAGTTCTTAGGCATGTGTGGGCCACTTCGTTATCCTGTTCACATGATTTCTTGGATGAGACTTTGCCTTCGGATGAATCCATCCTTGAAGCCATGAATGTCTCCAAGAGACCTTGGGACGATATGCATCATCGATCTTATTTTCTCCGAAGTCTTGAAATAATTGAGCAAGATGATTTTAGATCTACCCTAAGTGAGATAGTCGGTCACGTCGTAATTCCACTTGATACACATGGCATTTACGTCGAAGGGAATATGGCGAGTATTTCTCCTACCATCCAGATCGATATCTCTCGTACCCCTGTCAAGATTGAAAATTTAAATATAGGTGCAGATTATTCGCCAGAAGAGATTCAGATCTCCACCAACATCTTCAAAGAATTCTGAGACATATTCACTTGGTCATATGAAGAGATGCCAAGGATCGACCCCCGTATTGTTGAACATGAGATTAGGACTTACTCGAATGCTAAACCTGTTTGACAATGTCTTAGAGTTGTTAATCCTAGGAAGGCCCTCGCTATTAAGGCAGAGGTAGAGAAGCTACTTAATGTTGGCTTTATCTACCCAATTCCCTTGACCGAATGGGTATCCAACCCCGTTCCCATGAATAAAAAGCAAGGAACCATCCGCGTGTGTATGGACTTTCGCAACCTGAACAAGGCATGTCCTAAAGATAACTTCCCCACGTCTTTCATTGATCAGATTCTTGATGAGTGTGTGGGAAGCGAAATATTTTATTTTATGGATGGATTTTCAGGCTATAACCAAATCCAGATAAAACCCAAAGACCAATATAAGACGACATTCATATGTCCTTGGGGCACGTTTACATACCGGAAAATGCCTTTCGGCCTGAAAAACGCCGGAGCAACCTTCCAACAAGCCATGACTTTCCCTTTTCATGATCTCAAACACATAGTCGAAGCTTACCTTGATGATCTTGCTGCTCACTCTCACAAGAGAGTGGATCATGCTACGCACCTTTGACTGGTTTTTGAAAGATGCCGCTACTATAGAATCTAACTCAATCCTCATAAATGCATATTTTGCGTTAGATCTGGCTGTCTCTTAGGATTCTTAGTCTCTGAGATAGGTATCATGGTAGATCCACTTAAGGTTGAGGAAATTCTTCAATTGCCTCCCCTGCGCACGATTAAACATCTTCAAGGTTTACAGGGGAAAGCTAACTTTTTGTGTCGGTTTATTGTGAATTATGCCAATATCACTAAGGGTTTCATGCGCCTATTGAAGAAAGACACCCCATTTATCTGGGATGAGTGAGCCCAGCAGTATTTTGACGCTTTAAAGAAAGCCTTGGTATCGGTCCCTCTGCTAAAATCTCTTGATTACCGTAGAGATTACTTGTTGTATATCACCACGTCTGAAGAGATCATTGGTATGGTTCTAGTTCAGGAGGATGATGAGCTCCACGAGCACATTATCTACTATCTCAGTCGAAATTTAGTCGGTTCTGAACGTAATTACTCACACGTTGAAAAACTAGCTTTGGTTGTCGTCCACGCAGTCGAACGTTTACGACACTATATATTGCTTTGCAAAACTACTATGGTTGCCAATGTTAATCCATTTCAATACGTCCTCACTAAATGTATCATAGGCGGAAAATATAATAAATGGATTGTCATATTACAAGAATTTGATTTTGACTTTGCCTTGGCCAAGTCCAAGAAATCACTAGCTTTTGCAGAGTTAATATCTAATTTCCCACAATTAGATGAAGATGTTATTCATGCCGATTAAATTGTAGATGAACACATTTTCCTTGTCTCGTCATCCGACCCCTGGTATGGAGATATTGTTTTATATCTTCAAACCTTGAATTTCACTCATCATCTCTCACGAGAAGATCGACGGGGTGTTAGATACCAAGCCAAAAAGTATACAATCGTCGGCAACAGTTTGTATCATCGAGGAATAGATAGTATCTTACGTCGTTTCTTAACTCACGAGGAAGCCAAGTTAGTCCTTAATGATTGCCACAAAGGGGTTTGTGGTGGTCATCTATCTGGGCTTGTGATAGCCCAAAAAATCTTGCGAGTGGATTACTTTTGGCCCACCATCTTTAAATATTGTATTGAAGTGGTTAAGAAGTGTCACCCCTGCCAGGTGTTCACTCGAAAAATGCACTCACACCTAGCCCCTCTTCACCCAATCATTATCATTGGTCCCTTCACCAAGTGGGGAGTAGATTTCATTGATTGCAACCCAACTTCGGCTGGGGGGAATCAACACATTATCGTGGTTGTCGAATACTTCACCAAGTGTGATGAAGCCATGCCTACTGTGAAATCTGATGGGAAGACTACAACTTTTTTCTTATTCAACCAAATAATCGCCTGGTTCGGTATCCCGAGTGATATTGTCACTGATCATGGCAGTTATTTTCAAAATGAAATGATGATAGAACTAGCGTCTAATCTGGGGTTTAAACATGATCACTCATCTCCTTATTACCCCTAGGAAAATGGGCAAGTAGAGGCCATCAATAAGTCTCTCAAGACCATCTTGCAAAAAACTGTCAGTCGGAGCAATTCCAACTGGCACATCATGTTATATCCCGCACCTTGGGCATACCGAACCTCGGTTAAGACTTCCATCGGTTTTTCTCATTTTCAGTTAGTACATGGTGTGGAGTCGATACTTCTCTTTGAATGCAAAATCCCTTCTCTCAAATTGAAAATTGAGCTCCTACCTAACACTTCAGATTTAGAGAGATGCCTTGTACACCTAGAGAGTCTTGACGACCAGCGTCGGGATGCCTTTACAGCTATCGAGGCAAACAAGAAATGTGCCCCAGTTGTATGATGAGGGTGAATTGGTCCTCTTGTATGACCAAGCCAAAGAACCACTAGAGGCAGGCAAGTTTAAACCCATGTGGCACAGTCCTTATATCGTGCAATGTGTTCTAGAAAAATGAGCCTATGAGTTGGAATATTATGAAGGGAATAAATTGGCTGAGCCTAGAAATGGGCTCTACTTAAAAAGATATTATGCTTGAGCCCTGGGCTTAGGCGAAACCCTTTGTATACTAATGTAAATTTAGTGCATATACACCTTTTCCCCTTTTTGTCTTTGGCTTGCTTATCAAGTTTTCCCTTTTGTTGGCAGATGTCAACGAAGTCTTTGGTCTACGTAGGATTCACAGACGGAGCCACTCGTCATACACGGAACTTAGCTTCCGTCGCTTGGGTGATTTAATTGCCCGAGGGTATGTTGTTTTCTTCAGGTGGCGTATGCATAGGGCCATCCTGATGCAGGAGAATCACTCCAGCTAGCTAACCCACTCAGCGCATTCAAAGAGTGCATTCAAGGAAGAGAGGCACCAATCCTCTCACATTTTGAATTTGATTTCAATGTAATTAATGTATGTAAGTTTGGTAGAGACAAAGTTGCGCCTTTGAGCAGGCATTAGGTAGAAGTAGCCTTTAATGGTTGAAAGGATGGATCTAGCTCTGATCTGGACTAGACAACCCATTCAATGTAAAGTTAATGTAATTCAATAGAGTAGGTGAGCTGGAGGAAAGAGCTCAAAGATCCCCCTCATGTAAAAGATCTTTGATCTTGTTTTGAGTAGGTGGAAAGAGTTAGAAGAGAAGATAGAGAAGGAGCCAGGACTATGTAAAAATCTGAGCTCAAGAACACCTTGTAAAGGAGGCATTTCATATTAATATAAACAATAGTTTTTCCTGCATGTTATTCTGTGGTTGCGTGAATGTCTTGGTGTGTTCTTTATATGTTGTAGATGTGTGTGTTAGTATGCATTTGCACGGACTGATAGGTTCTACTACCTATTGGGTTCTTTGATTTCAGGTTTGGGGTTCTTTGAGGCTTCATGCCAAGAGGGTGTGATAGAACACTGCGGGTTCTGAAAGTCAGTGCATAGATGCACTCCTAAATTCTGCGGAATTGGGCAAGGATGTGCCAGGAGGGCGCACCAGCTGAAGTCACTGACTCAAGGAGAATCCTCAAGGTTGTTGAATACCTTGGAGGTAGGATTTTGCAGAGGAAAGAACAGAAGAAGACAAAATCTATGAGGAGTTTTGTAGAGCTCTGCCAGGAGGGCAGTGAGCAGATGCATGGGTTGCATTGAGGAGAAGAACTCTATCTTGAGTTCAGAGAAGATAGAAATTATAAGGAATTCTGGGAAAGCTCTATCAGGAGGGCATTGAGCAAGTGCATAGGGCACACAAGAGAACTCTACTTAGAGTTCGTTGAAGGGAACAGAATCACTGAGGGATTCTGCAGGAGCTCCGCCAAGAGGGCGTTGAGTAAGTGCTAGTTTGTACAGGAAGAACTCTTAGAGTTCTGAAGGAGAAGGAAGTGTCAAGAGGACCTTCACAGGGTTGTTGAATACCCTGCAAAATCAGCAAGGAGTTTCTTGAGCAAGAGGCTACCAAGAAGGCATTTCCATCCTTTCGAAGAGAGAAAGGGACAGAGGATGAAGACCTGTGCAAGGAGTGCACCAAGCCAACACTCGGGTGAAGTGTTCATCGACAACCATCTAGAGGATTTTCAAAGCTCAAGGAGTGAGTGCAAAAGCACTTTGTTTCAAGTCTCGAAGCTTAGGACAGATAGCACCTTCATGTGTATAGGGACGGATAGCAACCTTGAGAACCCAGGTGAGAGCCAAAGTTACAGGTTCCGCAGTAGAGACCAAGGTTGAGGTCTTTTGGAGCAAGAAATATTCCAAGGGAAGGAAGAAGCACTAGCTTAGGAGGGAGCTACAACTACCATTGGATCAGAGCTAGAGAAGTGAGATCTGGACTGTCGAGTTTCACGTTCAGGCAACAGCAGAAGAGCGCATAGGGAAGGAACAGATCTGGGTCTTCAGATCTGGCGCAGATAGTCGATAGCCAGTGGATCTAGGGAAAGGAGCATGATGTTTAACCCTCGTATGCAGAGAAGAGGACTTGTCAAAGTCCCTAAAACATCATGATCATCCAACAGGAGGACACGTGGCGAGCGGTCAAGGTTTCAGGAAAATTCCCAAAAGGATGTGAGTCGTCGATCCAGTTGGATCGTAGACGTTGGTTCAAGAGGGACATAGACCGAAATTTCAGCATTTCGGCATTTCGAATACCATGCATGCAAAGGGAAAGGGTTCGAGACTCTTGACCCATGAAATCCTAAAATGATCAGATTCGTCGGATTAGGGGAGGCTCAAAGTCATTGATCTCCCACAGGAGTGGAGTTTCGACATTTCAGGATTCGGTAATTCAGCATTTCGGGAATTTCACAGACAGAAATGGGCAACTTCACATCGGAAGTCCTGAATTCGCAAAGCACGACACATCATTTGAGAAGAGAAATCCAGGCCAGGGATTTTGGCATTTCGGGGATCAGGGCTTCGACAATCTTGATGACTAGGAGCTGGGGCTCTTAGTATTAAAAACCCTGAAGCAGGTTGCGGTCACGGGAAGAGTGATCACATGGATTGAGAAATGTGGACCGGGGCTAAGTGTCATTGAAGCCATTTTGGCTTTTAGACATTTCGACATTYGGAGGGTTGAGGAATCAGGGAACTCGACGCCAGGATTCATGAAGTCGTGAAATCCAAAAAGCTCATGTTGGATTGGGCCGAAAGTCACATTTGATGGCCAAGGGGAAGTGAAGCTCGCACCTTATGCATGTTCGCACAAGGGGGGGTTCAAAAGGACCTGTCGATCAATTTTGTGAGGTTCCGAC
This sequence comes from Picea mariana, assembly GCA_032191745.1. Lineage (NCBI taxonomy): Eukaryota > Viridiplantae > Streptophyta > Pinopsida > Pinales > Pinaceae > Picea > Picea mariana. Next base: position 419,746 of record JASDQU010103238.1, on the reverse strand, counting down.
AGGGAATCAAGAGAACCGCTTCAGCTCGAAGTGGATTTAGAGCGATCCTGAGTGGTTCTCGGCCTATGGGCAGAGAGACTGCAGCATGTGGTATCAGAGCCTGATTGTGTCTGTATATTTCAGGCAGAAGAGCTAGGGGAAAAGGAGTAGTCTGATACGCACCAATTGTGGTATCAGAGCTTGACTCTGTTTGTATATTGCAGGCAGAGGAAGCAAGAGGAGAAAGAGTACTCTGGTACACATCAGTTTGGTATTAGAGGCTGCTTGCAGAGACAGGCAGAAGGAGACAGAGCACTGAGACTCTGTGGAGATTGTTGCAGGTGCACAGCAGTCAAAAGGCTGTCAGGTCGACTATAAAGAAAGGCTGGAATCACTCTCAGTTACAGAGTGATAGTAGCAGACTTGCTAGGAGGGCGAACAAAAGGTAGGAAAATGGCTACTGAAGGCCATAGACGCGATGGAAAGAAGATCCATCAGCAACCAAGCAAAGCTGAGATGGATAAAGAGCTTGACGAGATCAGAGCGAGGATGGAGGAACTTGCATTGCGGATGCAGCAGGATGCAAGATCACGATGGGTGTATGAATGGCCCATCAGGACGAAGGTAAAATGGCCAGTCAGGGAATTGGTGGCTAGAAGACAGTAGAGGCTGATGAGAAGATGGTTGAGGTATGCTGAAAGCCTCAGGGATGATGAAGAATAGATGGTTCAAGTGTGTGTGCCAGAGGCTGGGATAAATCTCAGTGATGAGGATGAACTAAGATCACTGGAAGATCTCAGAGACTGCCAAGATGGAAGAAAAAAAATTTCCAATTTCCAGGTGGGTAATGAGATGAGATCGCTGCGGGATCTCATAGACTGCCAGGTGGGCAGTAGAAAATTCCCAATTTTCCAGGTGGGCAGGGAAAAGGATATGAGACTGTCTGATCCGAAAATGGGTCGAGTACTACTCTCCCAAATGTTTACAATGTGAGGATCTTTAAATTGACTATGGCTTATACAGGTTTTATTGAGCATATTAGTTCATTTATCATAATGCATTAAAACACATAAACATAAGTAAATGAACATAGAATAGAAAAAACACATGAAGGAAAATAAGAGAGAGACAACCGATGTTGATAATGGAGTTCACCCCTCCACCTCTGGGGCTACGTCTCCGGACCTGCTCCAACTGGAATGCAGATCTTCTATATTCCTTCTTTAAAGTGAGCTCTCAAAACTCTCTTACATTCAAGCACTATGCCTCTTCATTAGCTCAGCACTATGGCTTTCAATAGCTAAGCACTCTCTCCTCTCTTTCTCCCCAACATGGCTCACATAAAGAATATATATAGTTTTTCCTTACTCACTCTCCAACTAAGAGCATTAATTACAAGATCCACAATTGTAGGATCTAATTACAAAGAAGGAAAA
>JASDQU010103238.1:378738-414771 GCA_032191745.1 Picea mariana | reverse complement strand
TTGTCCATGTATTTCACCGCAGATCTTGATAGGGGCCTCGAGCTCAAGCAAATTGGGTTGAGAAATGAAAATATCCTTTGAGTTCAGGCAGAGTTGTCGGATCTCGGCCTCGGAGAGTTGGACTTGTTTAGCTGATTTGCTCTCTTTCACGTCCAGCAGCCGCATGATTATGTCGTCGACCAGACTCTGCTCCATCACACCCACAAGCAACAGGCAACAATAATGCCCAAACACAACTCAAACTTCCTTCTTCTTCTTCTATTGATTCAGAAACGACCTTCAAATAGAGATCCTCGTCTGCAACAACCGGTCTAGGATCGAATCCCGACTGGGGAGAGAGGGGGCACCCGAACTTATTACATTAACCTGTAATAGAGCCGTATCTTCCTATTGCAGTGGCCATATTGGTTAACGATATCCAAATGCCCTTTTTTGGTTTTCTCTCATCCAGTCCTTCGCAATGATGCCATTACTTCTCGATTCTAAGTTGGAAAATTTGAGTGTTTTCCATCAAAAGAGGGATACATGTCCCCATAAAACTTGAAATTTTGCAACATATCAGAAATAAAACTTGCAAAAACATTATGAACTKCTTACCGAACCAGCACCAAGCACTTTCATCTCGTAATCATGCTTTTCCAATGGTGGATAGAGCCTCCTTCTTCACAGGCTCTTTTACATTCTACTTGCTTGACTTGTGGTGAATTTCAGGGTGTAATTTCCATCACTTCTTCTCCCAATTGCCATTGATTTTGCAGAAATTCCTCTGTTTTCCATTCAGTTGTACATTCCTTGCAGAAGAATATGAAAGGTTCTTCTTCTTCTTGGTCTCACTTCTCATGGACACATTCGTCTTCTTAACCCACATTTTATTTGTTTGATGCTTAACTACATCATGGTTAGAAGATCTATGGAAGCAATCATTTCTCTTATATGCAAAAGAAGAACTTGAATGACTGTTATACCTTCCTGACTTGTCCTTGAACTAATGAGGACTAACTGTCTTGATTCCCTTCTTGGAATCCAGTGGTGAAGAGTTGGCTTTTGCTTCAGCAACTTTCGAGCATTCTCCTTTCTCTTCATGTCCATAACCCAAGCCTGCAAATGGTTGTCTCGGTAGAACCTCCAATGGTTGGGTGACTCCTTGACCATTAATGCCAAGTCCACCTCCTCTATACCCCATCTTTGTGAGGATCTTCATGCCAACATTAGTTTCATATTGAGAGAAAATAGAACATGAAGAAACATCATATACCTYGGTTTGAGATGCARCATCSATCTTCTCAACCTTCTRCAACTTAGCCAATAACTCTTCTTTGGCTSGTAGCATCTCTTGAAGCTCMTGCTTCTCCTCTTCAGCTACTTGCAAAAGTCTTCTCAATTCTGCATTGTCAGCTTGAATGTTGTCATTGATCTCTTGCAACTCTTGCATTCTTTCAGCGTGCTTCGCTCCTCTGCCCATCCTGCAAAGCATTCACCTGCTCTGATACCACTTGATCTGAAAACGGGTCGAGTACTACTCTCCCAAATGTTTACAATGTGAGAATATTTAGATTGACTATGGCTTATACAGGTTTTATTGAGCATATTAGTCCATTTATCATAATGCATTAAAACACATAAACATAAGTAAATGAACATAGAATATAAAAAACACATGAAGGAAAATAAGAGAGAGACAACCGATGTTGATAACGGAGTTCACCCCTCCACCTCTGGGGCTACGTCTCCAGACCTGCTCCAACTAGAATGCAAATCTTCTATATTCCTTCTTCAAAGTGAGCTCTCAAAACTCTCTTACATTCAAGCACTATGCCTCTTCATTAGCTCAGCACTATGGCTTTCAATAGCTAATCACTCTCTCCTCTCTTTCTCCCCAACATGGCTCACATAAGGAATATATATAGTTTTTCCGTACTCTCCAACTAAGAGCATTAATTACAAGATCCACAATTGTAGGATCTAATTACAAAGAAGGAAAAAACAAGATCCTTAAAAGTAGGATCTTCAACCATCTTAGGCTTAAAAATGGAAAAGTCTCAAAACCACCCAAAGACTTTCCAACCATGCCCTTGATTCTCTCAACCTACAATTGAAAAAAAATGGCAAATTGGTGTGAGGTGGTTTCTCACATGAAAACCAATTTCCATAATTAATAAATGAATAATATGTAAGACAAATTTTCTCTCACAAATATTAATCATTTTAATTACAAGTGAATAATAATAATGTATGAGTTATTAAAGCTCATAAAATTCATAATTAAATGCATGAGCACTTCATAAAAACATTAATCAAACTAATATGAAAAATGCATGAAGTATTTTCCCCACAAATGCATAATTAAATGCGTGAGAAATAAAACTCAAGAAAGCATCATTTTAATCCACTTAAACACTTTTGTCGCCACCTTAAAATCAACATGGCGCAAATTAAGAAGTTCTTTCACGTGTGGAGATCCATTCAGATCACTGTCTGAAAGTCTCGGGAGCTTAGAAGTGATTTCATGTCAGCAAGGAGTGCTAATGGAGATGGGATCGATTGATCTCATAAACTGCCAAGAGGGCAGAGAGGAAATCTCGTATTGCCAGGAGGGCAAGGGAGAGCAGATGAGGCCACGTGAGAGTCTCATGAACTCAAAAGTGAGTTCAGATCAATGAGAGGAGATGATAGAGAAAGAAGATCAGAAGGACATTCTGATATTTGGAGGAATTCAGATATTCCTGCCATTGAGCCCAGTTGAGGCAAGAGTCTGTGTTGTAGATGCAGCAACAACAGAAAGACAACCAACAAAGAATGTCAAAGAAGAGGAAGAGTTGGAGCAGATATTAGAGGTTGCCCAAGCAGAAGAAGGAAATGAGCATTCCGAGGAGTGGCTCAAAATTTTCAGCCAGGAAGTTGAAACAGAGACGACTGCAACATTGGAGCTTGCAGCAGAAGAATAAGAAGCAGACAACATGATCTTTGTTGATCTGTGTGAGCAGATTGAAGCCCTGGAGAAAAGGGTGATAGTGCAGAGGATGCACATCCAACAGATGAAGTTGGAAGTAGATGAAGGAGGAGCATACTAGACCAAGGAGAAGCTGGGAGAGGTTGGATTTGAGCCAACACAAAGAGAGATGGAAGCAGCAGCACTGTCATAGGGAGAAGCTGAGCAACAACTCAGTAATGAGATTTCAGAATTGGAATATGCCCCAGAGTGAAAAGTTAAGGTCACGAGGGATGGAGAAGATGACATGGGAGATCATGATGATCTGCCCATTTGCAGAGAAGAAATGCAGTCGAGGAGACTAGATGAACAAAGCCAGCCACTGGAGCAGTTGCACGAGGAGATAGAACAGCTCAGAAAACTGATGTTGAAATCAGTAGAGGAGATCAGTAGAGGGAAGTTGAACAGCAGAGAGACTGCAAGGGAAGCAACAACAGTAGTAGAGAGATGGAGCAGAGATACATCTCCAGAGGACTGTTTGGGATCCATGTGGATTTCAACAGCGGCATTGGGGAGCTCATGAATTTTTCACAGTAGCGGAGTATGATGCAGGAGCATCACTCCAGCCATCCATGCGCCAGCTAGCCAGCCCACTCAGTGCATTCAAAGAGCACATTCAAGGAAGAGAGGCGCCAGTCCTCTCACATTTTGAATTTGATTTCAATGTAATTAATGTATGTAAGGATGGTAGAGCCAAAGTCATGCCTTTGAGCAGGCATTAGGTAGAAGTAGCCTTTAATGGTTGTAAGGCTGGATCTAGCTTCGATCTGGACTAGACAACCCATTCAATGTAAAGTTAATGTAATTGAATAGAGTAGGTGAGATGGAGGGAAGAGCTCGAAGAGCCCCCTCATGTAAAATATCTTTGATCTTGTTTTGAGTAGGTGGAAAGAGTTAGAAGAGAAGATAGAGAAGGAGTCGGGACTCTATAAAAATATGAGCTCAAGAACACCTTGTAAAGGAGGCATTTCATATTAATATAAACAACAGTTCTTCCTACATGTTATTCTGTGGTTGCATGAATGTCTTGGTGTGTTCTTTATATGTTGTAGATGTGTGTGTTAGTATGCATTTGCAGGGATTGATAGGTTATGCTACTTGTTGGGTTCTTTGATTTCAGGTTTGGGGTTCTTTGAGGCTTCATGCCAAGAGGGTGTGACAAAACATTGCGGGTTCTGAAAGTCAGTGCATAGATGCACTCCTAAATTCTGCGGAATTTGGGAAAGGACGTTCCAGGAGGGCGCACCAGCTGAAGTCACTGACTCAAGGAGAATCCTCAAGGTTGTTGAATACCTTGTGTTAACGCTCTATAATTTTCCCAAGGCTGCGGAGGCAGTCATAGAGGTAACCTCAAACCACTTGGAGTCTTGGATCTAGCCCTCCAAGACTCAGAGAGGGATCTCTCTTTTCGATTTAACTTGGTTTGTATGGGATGGATGTTAGGCTAGCTATGAAAGTAATGAAAGTATGGGGTTGGGGTTTTGGTTTTTAAATAGTTGTTTTGGGACAACAAGGAGGGAAATTGGGCAAATGGGGTCTATGCTTAAATATGTGATTCACTCTCAGCTCTAGACAAAGCTCTTACACAGGGAAAGGTAGTGGAAATGTTGGATTGAATCAATCTTTAATGGTGTGAAATGAGGGAAAATAGGGGAGGATAAAGCCAAGCAAATGAGCAGTTAAGAATTCATAAACTAAGCTTTAGCAGAAAACATGAAGATTACCAAAGGGTCAGATGCAAAGTATTTCATCAATAAATTCTTCTCTATTACTATCATTTGATAATAAGAAATTGAAAACAAGAGAAATGATAATAGGAAAACACTTAACAAAGAAGGGAAATGCCACCAACACCTCCGCACAAGAATCATGTAAACAACATGCCCATTACTGATAAATCATTTGAAGATTACAGAAAGAGTTTTCTGGAATGGCAAAGACCCCAGTCCAGCAAAGAAAATTACACCCTCCACAGGTCGAACCCCACTTACATCTTTTACATGTGTATATAAAGGCAAAGATACTATCAGTCCTAAAAAACTCGAACTCTACCTATGCTTTCTAAAAATAGATAACAGTTACAATGCTCTCGACACCTGTAAACTGTCTCCTAAACCAAACAAGACAACAAATCAAAGGAAAGTTCCATTTGATAATTTCTGATTGACATCTGGAACACTGGAGGTTTGTTAAGTTTTGCTGGTGAATCCACTCTAACARCATCAAAAAAGATAAATGCAGAGTCAGTCGAATGCTTGAGGTAGTTGGAGATTTGCTGCCAGCTGGAGGATCGGTGCTCTAACCGCTGCCATGTGTTCCCTGTAAATGAATTCCCTGTCTKCCATATGGTTCAATCAACCCTAAACGCTGGGAGATTTTTCCACCTTTGTCTAACTGCTCCACATGGATCATGCACTGTTCTTTGGGCAGTCCAAATAGCTACCTTGTCACCTTCACTGATAACTGAATTGTTTCTTGCATTTAAGTGCTCCCCTGCAGACCCATGTTAAATGGGATTACAATCCACCTCCTTGACTATGAGCTCTGTATCTGTTGAATTGTCTTTGACCAATCATGCATTGTTGAGAAATAGAAGCTGCAAGGACTAGCACTCTTCAATTGTAAAGATAATAAATCTAGTAACAGGCTGGCAATATAAGCCTCGGCTCCACATTCCCATAAGCCACTTGTTACAAGATTAATCCACAAACAAAACTTTGATCTTCAACTCCATGCGCTTCTCTTTAACCAATAAAACAAAAAAGCACACAAGAATTGACCCATTTTGCAGAATTATTTGTCCATATGTCTGCGCTTATGTTTCCTGTGTGCATTACCAGTGTGATTGTTTCGACTAGGTTTGCGGGCCTTCTTACCACTACTGAAAATGGATGAATACGCCATCAATATGCCAAACACTGGCAAAGCCAACAAGGCAGATGCCATAAACCAAACGAGCTCTTTGGCAGCCAAAGCAGCTGTAAGCTCATAATTTTTTAATGTCTGTCTCAYAGAACATTGCAACTGGCGATGGTACTTTGTTGCAATTGTGAGAAATCTTCCATAGGCATTAGCAACAGGTTTTGTATATGGTTGMAAAATGACATTTKCTTTCTCAATATGAGGTTGTGAAGCAGCGACAACTTTTTCAATATGAGATTGTGAAACAACAACGACTTGATCTATGTAAGGACCACAAATATCCTTGACTGTCTGCACATGGGGACTTAGCGATTCCTGAGCTTTAACAAGATGTGGCTTGATGTTATCCCTTGACACCTCATAACCCTCAATAGCTTTAGTTTTTAAAGTCTCCACATGTGGTGCAAGGGAAACCGTAGCTTGCTGCCATTGTTTCTTCAGAGCAGGGCCCCAATGAGTATTTGTTGTTTCAAGATGGGGTCTTGTCCAGTTGTGAGCAATGGTAAAATTTTCTGATGCCTTCTCTAGAAAAACATTTATAGCAGGCATCGTACATTTTTCCCAATGTTCCACTACATATGCCTGAAATTTAACTAGACGAACTGCAAGCCAAAGTGTAGCCAGGCACCCTGGACCTCCAAGATGTCCACTTCGTACAAACTGTCAATGGCTAAGCACATCAGCTTTCATTTGAATGCAGCTTTGCTCAGTGTGGAATTTCTTATTCCAGCTAGTAACTCCATTACAAACATTTAAAAAAACGTTTTGTACTACAATCTCCAACCTATTTGAGACAAGATGAAACAAATCAACTAGTAGGATCCGTTCATCGGCCATTTGGCATAAAGTTTCCGCTGTGAAATATTCTACAATTCACCAGCAAAAGTGATGAATACTGTCTACAATCCTATAGAATATATGATCCAAACCTCCGATGACTATTAGTCCAGTGCACCTCCTTGATAAGCAAGCTCCAACAGAACTATTTTCTCCCAAACTAGTTGACTCTCAACATAGAATGGGGCTTTAGGAATTGATATCACGACTCTAGTGAAGCTTTGGATTAAGCATGTAGATCCTTGTTTGATGACCATATAGGCCCCTTAGGACCAACACTATCATTTCCCTTATTGGAACCATTCTCGATGATAATAAGAGGCTCTGTTTCACCATCCTTGACCTGAGATAGTTTTGCAGGTGGCTCACTTTGTTTTGATTGACTGTCGACTGCACAAAAATAAGAATACAAGCCCATCCCGACTATAGCAATTAATATTCCTAGAATATTCCGCCAACTAAATGGATCATGAAGTAAAATGTAGCCAAATGCCAGAACCAAGCAAGTCTTCAAGTGTCCTAGAACTTGATATGTGACTGGAGATGTCTTGCCAATCACCAGAAATGTACTGAAGTTGACAGACACGGAGATCAAACAGGATAAAACAATGAAAATTAGAACACAAGGCGTACACTTAAATGCAAACACATTTTGGTTTTTCAAATTAGCTGTTCTTCTTTCACCTTAACTTCTGCTTGAGATTTTAACATCGTTGTCTCTGCAAACTGGAGTGTCTGTTCAAATTTTTGTATATGGGCCTTTTGTTTGGTCAAGAACTTGAGGAAAACCAGCATTTGGCTTTCGACTCACACCTGTAACTCTCATCATATACATCATGGAAAAATTTTGGCTCATAAGGGTTTCATCTCATACTCTGACTAAGCATGAGCGTGCACTTGGTAACTGGGATTATCTTTGGCTCCTAAGAATTCACTTTGACAACTACCAAACTCCTTAGCGATGGATGGAACAAGAAACTGCCTCCAATTTTGTGTTCAAACAGGAGATTGCCAGATGTCCCATGAGGAATTCATGGTAGAAGTCAGGCTTGCACTTTTATTTTATTTTTTGGCTTCTGTGGGCAATATCCCACATTCACGAGGAGACAGAATTTAAAAGCATTTATATATCCGAATGTTTGCATCATATACTTGATGATGTGAGCCCAAGGCTACCACTTGAGTTTGGTGTTGGTGCTTTGGCGCTGGCTTGGATGTTGTTTGCTTTGGTGGTTGACTTGTGTTGTTGTTGATGCAGATGCGTGGCTCCAGATATAAAGAACAACTCTCGGTGTTGAGCTTGGCCTTGGGCCAACATATTTTTTTAATCAAAATTTTAAGAAAACTAAACCAAAAACCTGTGATAAGGCCGAGAACTAATTTAGACTTAAAAAAAAAGGCCAAATTAGACTAATAAGTTCGAAGTTCAAGTTAAAAACAAAATAAAAACTTATCCATGTATTGCTTTTTGCAACCCAAACCAACTATTCATAATTTCTAGCCCAAAATGCACCAGCATTTTAACATGATTTGAAGTTTGCGTGCAAGGTTCTTGGCTTATGCTTGGTCAGAGTCGAGCGCTTTCTGCTTCCTTCACTATGCGTCATGAGCAAAAGCGTAATGCCTGAAATAGATAGACATTATTTAGAATACTAATTCCCCTATTATATAGGGTTCTAACACCTTGGAGGTAGGATTGTGCAGAGGAAAGCACATAAGAAGACAGAATCTATGAGGAGTTTTGTAGAGCTCTGCCAGGAGGGCAATGAGCATATGCACGGGTTGCATTAAGGAGAAGAACTCTATCTTGAGTTCAAAGAAGACAGAAATTCTGAGGAATTATGGGAAAGCTCTGCCAGGAGGGCATTGAGCAAGTGCACAGGGTGCACAGGAGAACTTTGCTTAGAGTTTGTTGAAAGGAATAGAATCACTGAGGGATTCTGCAGAAGCTCCGCTAGGAGAGCGTTGAGTAAGTACCAGTTTGCACAAGAAGAACTCTTAGAGTTCTGAAGGAGAAGGAAGTGTCAAGAGGACCTTCATAGGGTTGCTAAATACCCTGTAGACTCAGCAAGGAGTTGCTTGAGCAAGAGGTTGCCAAGAAGGCATTTCCATCCTTTCGAGGAGAGAAAGGGACAGAGGATGAAGACCTGTGCAAGGAGTGCACCAGGCCAACACTCAGGTGAAGTGTTGATCGACATCCATTTGGAGGCTTGTCAAAGCTCAAGGAGTGAGTGAAAAAGGACTTTGTTTCAAGTCCCGAAGCTCAAGACAGACAGCACCTTCATGTGTACAGGGACAGATAGCGTCCTTGAGAACACAGGTGAGAGACAAAGTTACAGGTTCCGTAGCAGAGACCAAGGCTGAGGTATTTTGGAGCAAGAAATCTTCCAAGGGAGGGAAGAAGCACTAGCTCAGGAGGGAGCTACAGCTACCGTTGGATCGAAGCAGGAGAAGTGAGATCTGGACCATCGAGTTTCACGTCCAGGCAGTAGCAAAAGAGTGCACAGGGAAGGAATAGATATGGGTCGTCAGATCTAGCGCAGATATCCGATAGCCAGCGGATCTGGGGGAAAGGAGCACGAGGTCTAACCCTCGTATGCAAAGAATAGGACTCATCAAAGTCCTGAAAACATCGTGATCATCCAACAGGAGGACATGTGGCGAGTGGTCAAGGTTTCGGGAAAATTCCTGAAAGGATTGGAGCCGTCAATCCAGTTGGATCGTAGCCATTGGTTCAAGAGGGACATAGACTGAAATTTTGGCATTTCGGCATTTCAGTTACTGGGCATGCAAAGGGCAAGGGTTCATGACTCTTGACCCACGAAATCTTGAAAGGATCAAAGCTGTCAGATCAGGGGAGGCTCAGAGTCGTTGATCTCCCGTAGGAGTGGAGTTTCAACATTTCAGGATTCGGTAATTCGGCATTTCGGGAATTCCGTAGACAGAAACGGGCAACTTCACGTCAGAAGTCGCGAAGCGCGACACATCATTTGAGAAGAGAATGTCATGCCATGGATTTCGACATTTTGGGGATCAACGCTTCGACAATCCTGATGACTAGGAGTCGGGGTTCTTGGTATTGAAAACCCCGAAGCAGGATACGGTCACGAGAAGAGTGGTCACATGGATTGAGAAATGTGGATCAGGGCTAAGTGTCGTTGAATCCATTTCGGCTTTTCGGCATTTCAGCATTCAGAGGGTCGAGGAGTCAGGGAACTCGACGCCAGGATTCACGAAGTCGCGAAATCCGAAAAGCTCATGTTGGATTGGGCCAAAAGTCACATTTCATGGCTAAGGGGAAGTGAAGCTCGCACCTTGTGCATGCTCACACAAGGGGGGGTTCAGAAGGAACTGTGGATCAATTTTGTGAGGTTCTGACAGGGAATCAAGGGAACCACTTCAGCTCGAAGTGGATTTAGAGCGATCYTGAGTGGATCTCAGCCTACGGACAGAGATACTGCARCCCACTAGCATTTTCCAATAACCTCACTTGGGCCCTCATTCCTTTGAGAGCCCAAAACTTGTATAGAMCACATATTTTTAATGCCGCTTGAGCCACCGGATCTCGATCCACTGTTGCATCTACCTCCTCATGCTCTCTCTCTCTCTCCCTCCACTCCAACACCATCCTGCAAAAAMTAAATCAATTTCGAGTTAGAAGATTATTTTTTTCCATTTTGTGCAAGTATACATGGGTTATCCAAGAATAGTCRTGGGTAGGGCCTGATATACGCTCCCTGTAGTTCACACAGGGGCATATATCTGATCGTATATGCGACATATTAGTAGGAACCTGCGTATACCGAAAAACTCAATTTGCGCCCTTAAAAACTAAAAAAATGGAGCCTAATTCAAAATTGTAAACCATTTAATTTGAAGAGGATGGGATGAAGAGTTACCTGGTCCAGACGGTTTGTGATTCTGTTGCCTATTGCTCCCGTGATCGTCGTTTGAATTCTGGAGGTATGTTAGTCCAAATTGCACTATTTTGGGTGAAAATGAAAATGACACAGTCAATTTTGATTTTATTACTAAATTTACAAAACATTTTTACCTACTTGATATAGTTTTATGCTATTATTTTGTCTAATGGACTAATTCAAAAATGGTTTTAAGATGGTTTTTGTAGTTTTGACTCAATTTTCTTACAAATTTCAATGACATGGTTGGTCGTTCGTCTCCTCAGGCAGGTATATTCATAACCTAGCATATAGGATAGGTATTCACTACATCGTGCAGTTTTGCATTATCCTTTAATTACGACTTTTTACACCTTAGGTATGAACCCATTTATTGTGAGCATTAACCTCCATATGTTATCATAGCATTGTTAATAAATGGTAGAGACTTACCAAACATGGGTACCCTAGTTAGAACCCCTTTATCATTTGGTGCCCATGCCGAGATTTTTCCTTAGGACTGGGAGTCCATTAGAATTTGATACATGACTTTACAATGATCCTCATTTCTCATTCATGCACACGTGGCCTTATTACCCATAGACTCCCAAAAAACGAGTCTTAGTTAAGATCTTTTCCGACTCGTTATTAAAAATTGGAAAGATCGCCGAGTGATTTGTCCCTTACACACTCGTTAAAATTAGATTTGAAAGATCATGAGTCTTAGTTAAGCTCTTTTCCGACTCGCTATCAAAAATGGAAAAGATCGTCGAGTGAACTTGTCTTTTTCACACTCGTAAATTGGATCTGAAAAGACGTCTATTTGGCACAAGTTTACCCCTTTTTCACACCAAGTAGACTAAAATATATAAAAAAGGACAATTTTTGGCGTTAAATTGTGATTGGATCTCATGCCCTTTCTTGCAGTATTGAGCCTTTAGCCAGTTCTCGCTTTGCATTATAAACCATGGCCCAAGCAGTTTGCATCCTCAACCAAGCAGAGCCTTGTTTATATCCTTCACAATTTGACACCCTATACCCTGGAGGGAACATCACCCTGAGTGTCCATCTCCCACATGCATTTCCTTGCATTGATCATAGGTACGTTCCACTGTTGGAACTAGTTTTGCTTACTTGCGACACTCGTTCCCTCCTATGTATCATAGCATTTACTTGTTATGAAAAAACAAAAAAAGACGGGTAGGAAGGGAGTACTATATTGTAATTGGCAGTAGTTGTGTCACCTTTGAACAAAAGCACAAAGTTATTGAGTCCTTGTGTCATCATAATTTTGGGTTTAGCATGGCCTTAGGAAGCTGATCTCGTTACAGAATTTTCTCTACCGACTGGTTAATATTCCAGTCACTATAGAGAACATTATGGATGCCTCCTGCATCTAGTTGTCACATCATTAAGTCTATGCTACCGAAGTCCACTGTATGTCTCATGCTCTTGTTCAAAGTAAGTCTATCAACCTGTGTCAACCACTCCTCATAAATCTTGACTTTGCATGTCGGCCATACCCTCAGTTTGTCTTAGAATCACATGATACTTTGGTCTTATGATGTACCCTGGCCCTACTTTCATCATTGGTAGGTCACCTTCAACCCAGCAATCAAAATTTCATCATGGGTCGTTGACTGGGTGGTTTCCCTTGTGTTGGACGGAAAGACATCTATTCACACTTTGGGATTCATGCAGTGTCTTGGATTCCATTAGCCTTATTGGTGGTTTCCTCACCTTTGTCAATAGTTTTCATCATTGGCTGTTATTCAGAGGGTCTTTTTCGTGTCCCGCTTGCATTTGACACACGCGAAATACGCACAAGGTCATTGGTTCATGAACAAGTTCTTCATCCGATCTCCACCAAATCATGAAGCTCCTGCTTTGTTCCTCGTGCTAACTGATGAGAGATGCCTCAATGCTCTCCTTTCAGCGGGTCTCTTTCCATCGAATTCAGCTCATGTATTCTGTATACGAGACCTAGAGTTTTATGAGTACCTTGAGGCTTGAAAACATTAGTGGCAGGCTCTCTCACCATTGACAGATGGGAATACATCAATTTCTCCTGATCAATGTATCTCTCAAGTGTTCGACACCAGCTCCTTTATTCACATTTGTAGAGATGTACTCGGTGCCTTGATACCTAATTTCATTATTGGTAGGTTGTCTCATGTTTGTTAACGGTATACCTCAATGACCGGTAATCAAACGATGTCTCATCGTGTTCGACCTCAACTCATTTATTCACATGATGTAGACTTGCACCATTGGCGGATTGTATTGAAGAATCGAAGACATCACTTTGTGGACACAACTTTCTTGAGTTGTTGCTTCCATTTCATTGGACCAGTACCTATTTGACTTCAGCGATCATGGGAGATTAGATTGTACTCCATGGTATACATATATCTTCAAATTGATTTTGAGACTGGTTTCACTGGGCCTTGTTCGTGACTATGACATCTATTGGCATGTAACCGCATTTATACTTGCCTACTCATGGCCATGAACACTTGTTGGTATATTTTCCACATGGGTCTGCATTGTATTCTTGGAAGCCATGTATGCAAAGTCATTACATAATGTAATGAGCAATTGAGTTCATCCATCTGTTTCTCTACCACTCCACTTCTGGGTTATTTATAATGTATTTCGGCCATCGCAGATACTCCTCTGATCTCACACATTAGGAGGCATCTGTTATAGCAAGATTTGCCTCACCATTGCTATCTTGCACAGAGGACCTTTTTCCATTTCTCTATGCAGACTTATCAACCCATTTTTTGATAAATCCAGAGCCAAAAATATATATTTTTCCACATATACGCCCCCTAACTGCTTTGCAAGATGCGTATATGCTTGCAGCTCCACTATAGCTCGTGTATATCGGGATTTGTGCCAGAAAATACAAAATGAGGTCGGGTTTCCATGTCATGACAAAATATCTCTGATCTTTGGCCTTCCATATATTGGAAACGTTCCAACTCGGCCCTTCAATTGCATTCTGGAGGCTATAAGAGCACAGTTTCGAGCTATGGAAAAAGAGGAGAAAGCATTCAACTTTGAGAGCAAAGTTACTCTGGAGAAATTACTTCATATTGAGTCTGCATCCCTTTGTCCCTCAAGTCTGAACACAGTGTTCAACCCCCAAGCTCTTTCCTTATTGTCGAGAGGACCTCATTACCTCTTTGCTATGAGCTTGCCTTTGGTGGAGGATTGAAGTGGTGGAGACCCAGTTGGAAGGAACTTGGTTTCTTGGTTTCAAACCGTGCCGACACGGAAGTCTGTAATGTTGATATTTTTGTTGATCAATTATTAATAGAAATACTCCTTTCTCGTCCTATTGATATCTTGCAAATATATGATTATTATCCATGGGCATGTTTGTAATGTTTATTAATGGATTGTGCTATATGATGTGCTAACTCATTTTATATATTGTCACTATATACTTTCATCGCTTGTTTTCTAAGAACTTCTTGCAGGTGTAAAGCTTTGGGTCAAAGTGCTCAATCGTGGAATAACATCAAACGATTGGATCGAGGTAGGCTTCTTCCTCGTATTGCACATTAGTTTATATAACACATGTTGGAATTGAGTTGATTTCTGCAGTCATACCTGTCTGTTGTGGTTTACCCTTGGCCATAGAAAGTTTTTCCCTTGTAACAGTAGAGAGTAAGGCATTCCTCTGTGATGGACACGTCTGGAGTACCTCCAAATCTGACATCGTGCAAGGGGTTTGGCCCAAATCCTCAACAATAGAGTAATTTTGGGTGGCTCTAGCATTAGGATTGTGGGTAGAGTGCTTAAGTAATCCTTTCAGAATACGAGGCAGTGGCTCTAGTTTTTCAATCTATAAGTTTGTCTTCGGAGGGGGGGGAGGAGCTTCTAGGCTAGTACTATCTTTTGAAGAGTTATAATCTCAAGAGCGGGTGGCTATATCAATTTTCACGTCGACCATATTGATATAAACGCGGTCGCCATCTTGCGACAGTGGGTTTTGACTTCCATCGGGTGCATTTACAGCATTCTAAAAACTCAAGGCTAAGTGTTGGTTGTGTGGGAATGGATTCATCAGCACAACAGGTGGTATATTTAAAAGCCTCGCAACCTCTACGAGTTTGGGGCATAAATGTGTAAGGTGGTCATCGATACAAAGTTTACAAGGAAACTTCACCTTACGTTTCTCTTTCTTGCCCTCTCCAGCATTATCACTCTGTTTCCCATTATTATCTTTATCCTTGGGTTTATTGTTATTCTTCCCACCCTTACGATTGTTTTGACCTTTCCTTTTATTCCCATCTGGTTACTGGTCACCATTTGGGTTCTTCCACGATTGCATGGAATGTGCATCCACTGATATGGTGGGTTTGGAGGATGCAGATGAAGTTGATCCTCCGACAGACTTCATTGTCGAGTTTGTGGACTTTACATTGGCGGACCATACAATTCCATCAGCATGAGCTCTGGGATTCTATCTAGGATCGTGCTTTGGTCACGGTGCGTCTGGAAGAAGGTGATATAACATCCCAGATTGAGCGTATATCAAATCGAGTTGTTGGGCTCTAAATATAGCTTCTTCGGGATGATTCATATAAGATGGGTTGGGCATCATTCTAGAAGGAATGTTCTGATAAGGATTATGAAAATTACCCCCGGTCAGATTAGATCCGAGCTGAGGGTTTTGAAAATTTCCCCCAACCGGATTGGATCTGGGTTGGGGGTTGCCCAAAGTGTAAGACTAACCTCCTCCAGGTGGGAATTCAGAGGATTGAAGTGGATTCGTCATGTCAAAAGTATTGGTTGGAATCGACACCGAGGAGATAGGGATATAAGGCGGAATTTGTCTGCCAGCTGGATTGTTCCATCCAGCTGTAGAAGGATTACACCCTGGGTTAAGAAAAGGGACACTTCCTAAATTAAGATTCGTTTGGGGGATATGAGAACCACCAAATGGAAAAGGAGTGTAAGGAGGTGTAGTGCCCCCAAGTCCAAGGCTAGCGTTGGGGCCAGCAGCTGAGATGGCAGTTGAAAACTGCGATGTGAAGTTAAGAATACCATAAGAAAATGGACTAGAATCCATAGGGATGGACTACAACTATAGCAGTTGCAGGAGTCGAATGGTTGCCATTAACTATAGTGGGTATGGGAGTTGAAGAAATCCCGGTGTTCTGAAGACTAGACTCAGTACTCATCCTTATGGAACCACAAGTCTGAAAGGTGGATGTGTGTGTACCACTTCTACAAACTCTATGCCTTTTAGAAGGCAAGAACCCAAAATCCGGTGGTAACTGTAGCAACCGATGGGACCGGCGGGGAAGCTAGTCCAACTCCACGACGACTTATGACTCTACAAAATACAAATATATCTTAAGGCCAACTAGTAGTCAAAGAGCATACCAAAAATTCAAACGGTCAATATGCATGCAAACGGGCTAAAGTGGTTGAGTGGCCTCCCTTGCTAAAGAAGGTATGCCTCGTCCAAGAGGGACTTGAGACTCCCTGCTAAAGTTTGGAGGTAACGGAATCAATTATAGAGGCCCTTGTGGGATTAACAACCATTCATTAAGATCCCCTCGGAGAGGTAATCCTCCATAAAGGTTGTGTGTTGTCTGACCTCTATCTGACCCAGGATACAAGCAGAATAACCCCTGCAAGTAACCTATGAGATACCTAAGTCAAGTAACTAATAAACCACTGTATAACCGATGCACAGGAGAGCAGTCGTAAGTCTGGATCACCGTATGGGCAGGTTATCAAAGCCCGAAATCTTCAAAGCACCGCCTCTCACAGAGGTATGGGTACTAGCAAGATCCCCAAATACGAATAAATCCACAGAAATATCTCTGATGCTAGGCGACTATCCATGGGTTATCCCTTCAACTAACTTCACATGACCTCGTGATTAACTCTGGTGTGAGCAGAGACTCCTGATATTACCAATTATACAATGTACTTCTCAACTCCCTGTCTCAGACACATATGTTGATTTAATTGCCTCTAAGAAGTTTACTCACAAAATCCTATTCCAAGGCACTAAATCCTAGGCTAGTTTGTGCACCCTAAATATAAAATCGTGACTAATCAATTTTAGTTTAAAGCGTAAATTTTATTGGCCGTGATTACTCAAAAGGGTATGGAAACGAAACTCATGATGTTATGACTATGCAAAAGATAAATATGAATATAATGGAAAGTCTACCTTTAACTTTTCAATGAATGATATGTTAATAAAAACAGTGCAATTTTCAATTTCAACTCTGCAATTCAGAAGTAAAATGCAATCTTTCGCTAAATGTACTAAGCTAATGATAAAGGTTCAAAGACAAAAATGTTAACCAATGCAAAATGCCTATTTTTTTTGTATTTTCAATATATTAAAGAGAAAATACATGGACTGAAAAGCAACCTGATATATAAATTATATTGTGTATAAACAAAATAACTTGAGCATAATACCAAGCAGCCAAGCAAACAGCCCAGGGTTCAAGGACAAACCAAAAAATGAAAAATAATGAGAAAGACTACGCCCATAAACTCCCAACAGGCTTCCTGTCAACCCAGAGAAGATCAACAGACACTACAGATACCTAAGAAGGCTCAGCAAACATGAAAACTCACCCAGCAGTCTCTAAACCAAGCAAACAAGCAAGGAAAAGTGGTATACGCGATTGTTCAGAAGAAGAGTGCCTATATACGTAGCATGTAGAGAGGCAGAACGCATGTGTATGTGACTGCCAAGGAAAAAAGAGCATACAAGCTTTAAAACAAGGCCAGGCAAGGGCAAAAAGGCTAAAAACTCGGACTCATAGTGAACAGAATCTGCCAAGCAATGATACGACAATAAACACAAAGGAAAAATAGCAATGCAAGAAGAAAAAGTACTTCAACCCTTAAAAGGAAGATCTTTCCCTAGTGGAGTCACCATTTCTGTTATGAGGGAAAAAGTCTCTATGGTGAAGGGTAAACCATAACAGATAGGTATGACTGCAGAAATCAACTCAATTCCATCATATTCTATACAAACTAATGTGCGAGACAAGATAGAGGCCTACCTCAATCCAACATCCGATGATGTTCCACCGTTGAGCACCTCGACCCAAATCTTTGTACCTGCAATAAGTTCTCAACAAACAAGCAAAGCAAGTATATAGTGATAATGTAAAGGGGTTAGCACATCAGATAGCATTATCCATTATTAAACATTACAAACATGCCCATGGATAATAATCATATATTTGCACGATACCAATTGGACGGGAAAGGAGTATTTCTATTAATAATTGATCAACTGAAGTGTCAACATTACAGACTTCCGTGTCGGCACGGTTCGAAACCAAGGAACCAATTTCCTTCCAACTGGGTCTCCACCACTTCAATCCTCCACCAAAGGAAATCTCAAAAGAGAGAGACAATAAGATTCTCTCAACAATAGGGAAAGAACTTGGGGGCTGGACACTTTTTTCAAACTTGAGGGACAAAGGGATGTAGAATCAATATGAATTAATTTCTCCAGAGTAATTCTGCTCTCAAAGTTGAATGCTTTCTCCTATTTTCCATAGCTCTAAATTGTTCTCTTATAGCCTTCAAAATTCAACTGAAGGTTCGAGTCGGAACGTTTCCAGTATATGGAAGGCCAAGGATCAGAGATCTCTTGTCATGACATGGAAACCCGGCTCCATTTTTTCTATAACAAGGAGTGGCAATAGACCCTGACAAGATCAGGTCTATTATGGAATGGCCTGCCCCAAAGGATGTATTTGATATCAGATCCTTTATGGGCTTAGAAGGATACTATAGAAGGTTCATAAAAGGATTTTCCAAGATTGGTTGTCCAATCACTCCCCTTCAGAAAAAGGGGGTTAAATTCATTTGGACATCAGAATGTGAAGAAATATTTCAGGCACTGAAATACATTCTGACCCACGCACCTGTGATAAAGATCGTCGACCTTGATAATGATTTCCTTGTGTGTAAAGATGCCTACAAGGAAGGACTCAGAGGAGTCCTTATGCAAGAAGGACATGTAGTTTGCTACGAATCTAGAAAATTGAATGGGCATGAAACCAATTATGTGACCCATGATCTAGATTTGGATGCCATAGTGCATGCTTTAAAAATGTGGAGGCATTACCTCCTCGGTAGGAGATTTATACTTATGACAGACCACTGTGGGTTGAGGCACATGTTTGATCAATCGAAACTCAATCCTAGACAAGCTAGGTGAATGGATATCCTTAGTGAGTTAGATTTTGAAATCAAACACATCAAAGGAAAGTAAAATAGGGTGGTCGATGCCCTTAGGAGAAGTATGAAAACAATTCACCTAGAAGCGGTGAGCACTTGTGAAACGAATGTCAGGGAAAGAGTCAGGAATTCATAAGAAACATATGCATTATTCAATATCGTGACATCGTACCTAAAGAAAGAGCCCGCGGGGATAAAGTATGAAGGCTATCAGATGTTGGATGAAGGTCTGTTGACTTACAGAAACAGATAGTATATCCCAAGTTGTGACGACTTGAAGAGGTTCATAATGGAAGAACTACACAAGAGACCATACACTGGTCATCCAAGTTATCATAAAATGATTACGAACACTAGGAAACAATTCTATTGTCCTGTATTGAAAAAGGACATAGCTAGATATTTAGATAAATGTCTAAAATGCCAGCAAGTTAAGGCACAACACTGACACCCAACAAGGTTGTTGCAACCTCTACCAATTCTGGAATGGAAATGGGAGACCATCTCCATGGATTTCATCATCGGATTACCAAAATCGGCCAGACAGAATGATGCCATAATGGTAGTGGTGGACAAGTTGAGAAATTATGCTCACTTCATTCCTATCAAATCGAATTCCAAGGCAATGAATATTGGCAAAATTTTCATGAAGGAGATATTCAGACTACATGGCATGCCTAGGGAGATTGTATCTGATAGAGATACAAAATTCACTTCAAGATTTTGGAAATCCTTGATGGATGGTTTTGAGACTAAATTGTTGTTTATCACTTCCTATCACCCTCAGACCGATGGACAGGTAGAAAGTGTAATCCAAATATTAGAAGACATCCTAAGAATGCATGTAATGCATCAACCTAATAAGTGGGAAGACTACCTACCACTGGTAGAATTTTCCTACAACAACGGTTATCAAGAATCATTGAAGATGAGCCCTTTCAAAGCCCTCTATGGTAGACAGTGCAAGACTCTAATCAGTTGGAGTAATCCAATGGATAGAATTATAATCGAAACCGACATGCTGAAATAAATGGAACAACAAGTGATTCAAATAAAGAAAAATATGAAAATCGCTCAGGATAGACAAAACAGTTACGCCGATAGAAAGAGAACTTCTAGAGAGTTCAAGACAGTAGATCATGTCTATCTCGGAGTTAGGCCCAAGAAGAGTTCCCTGAGAATGGGAGCTTGTACCAAGCTGGCACCTCGGTATTGTGGACCCTTTGAAGTCTTAGATAGAGTGGGACATGTATCCTATAGGCTAGCACTCCCTCCCACATTAAAGGCACATAATGTTTTCCATGTTTCATTATTGAAGAAATATGTACATGATTCTAATCATATAATTGATTGGGCTGTGATCCAGGTGGAAACAGAGGGAGAATTCCTGCCAGAACCTCAATGCATATTAGACAGGAAGGAAACCCCACTCAGGAACTGAACCATTGCACAGGTCAAGGTGCAATGTAAACAATTTGGCCCATATGAGGCTACGTGGGAAATGGAGGATGCCATGAGACATTCATATCCATTTTTATTCACTTTTGTATATACAGAGCATGTTGACAGATAGAACATCGAGTATGATGTTCCTTTAATGGGGAGGGAATTGTAACACCCTATTTCCCCCAGTTTGTAAATATAACTATAATGTCCAAGAGACTATGGAAAACTTAATATGTGTGAATGTTTGATTTGATGGACTTTTGTATAAAAGATCAATGAATGTAAATTATGTTAATTACTAGAAATGTGGAGAAGTGTTGCATGGCTACTAGAAGGGGGGTTGTACTAAGAAAGACCATGAATGATATGAAAAGATATGGTGAATGGGACTATGAATGGTTGCGTTAACCTTCACCAAACCAGTACCTTACTGGATTTAATTGCTCAGGACCAGAACAATCCTCTGACCCAGAAATGAATTACAGCCAGGATGTTAGGTGTGAAAACCTCCTCAAGAGTTAATGAGGGGATGGGGCAGAGCACTGATATGTAAGGATTCCAGACCTAACCACAGGCTGGGGATTCGAGCCACACACAACCTTGTTGAAGGAGGCAAGAAAGGAAGGTGTGGTGGGCAGAGGAATACCTGCAAAGAGTGCAAAGACGATAGGTGAAGCTCTCAGGTTCAAGGAAGAACTGGGAAATAAGCATTATGGTCATAGGAAATGGATGATAAGGTTATGATACAATATGATAAATGAGGTTGGTCCTCCTTGCTTGGTATCGTGTAAACCATTGCCAAGATCCTGTGGGAGGAGGAGACTAACCTCCATCCCTACTGTTGTTGATCCGGAAGGAAAGATTTTGCTGTAGAGCATCGTGGTCTAGCTTGGGGGTGGCTAGTGGTAAATCCATTTGGAGTGACTGAGCCTATGGTTGGGTGGAAACAGGCACCCCTTTCAGCAGTCGCTTCACGTTATCTGGTTCTGATAATTATTTTCCCTATTTCATGTGTTGAACTAGAATAATGGATGAATGTTTGTATTTATACATATGTGAATTTATAAATGTTTTCTATGTAGAATGGTTACGGTATATACATGCCTCCTTCTCCTTGTAAACTTACACTTTCAACCAATAGTTTGTATGCCCATATTAGCTCTGGAGGCTTCCTGGGGAATAATCTTGTATGATGGATGAAATGGGAGATATTGCGACAACCTAAACATGTCCTTCCAAAGATGATGCCTCTTCCAGACCCCTTGTCGTGCGACCGGAATTCCAGACCCAATTCCTTAACCATCTCACGGTAAAATATCAGGAAGGATAGTGAAAGAGAAAGACTTAAAAGGGGAGGTCCTTTCGTTTAGAATATGAGTGAAAGAGATCCATTCGAAAGGATCCATATGACCAATCCCCAGGAACCTTAGGCTAAGCCTAAGGAATCTATGTCCCCTTGGCTTTGGAGCTCCAAAAATCGAGGACTTCGGAGTATGACCGACCTCACCAGCCTTGTACTGGTCGAAGGTAACTGGGAGACTTGGTTTCCCTGTAAGATTAA
The DNA here is from genome assembly GCA_032191745.1 of Picea mariana. Classification (NCBI taxonomy): domain Eukaryota; kingdom Viridiplantae; phylum Streptophyta; class Pinopsida; order Pinales; family Pinaceae; genus Picea; species Picea mariana. The sequence continues at coordinate 392,867 of JASDQU010103238.1, read as the reverse complement.
CCGACGATAGACAATTCCCCAGGTGGTTGGGTGAACCTAACTCGCCAACTAAACCAGGATCCAAAACCCCAAGGGTTGGAGCCACGAAGGACCTAGAACCGTAGATTGTAGGATCCTTCGAATCCTTTCCCAGTCGTCAATATATCGGGGACATGTGGCGCTACCCCTTAATTCGGAGAGTGGGCACTTCGAGAGGTGAGAGAAGTTTGCATAGAAACACTCCCGAACGCTAAATCCTCGAGGTAACCAAAGCAGTAGATCTATAATCCTACAAGACTGGATCTCGACTATGAGATCTGAGGAATGTAGAAGCCTCTCAGTCCGGGGTGACGACGTGCACTGACACCACCCAGGGTGACGTGGAACCCAGCTTGACATGCCATGTGTCACTCAGATTTGTGTGTATCATGTACCCTATAGGCCCATTGAAACGTAACACGTGTCACTCTGACCCCTCCTACGTTTCAATTCCTTATATGTGTCTTCCTAGCCAACGTGGTTGGTGAAGTGATTGGGACTCCAGGAGTTCGGTACTTCAGACTCCAGAGGATCAAGGATGTAGTATAGTAGAGATACCAAACAGTCCGAAGGTTGGAGCCACGTGGTGAGCTCATGGGACTCTGGAAGTTTGGAATTCTGGGTGGTCTCGTGCATAGATAGTAAAAAGGCATGAAGCGTCGGAGCACCGAAACACCAAGTTTCTCCACAATAGACATAGGAGAAAGAGAGAAAGTCCAGTCATGGGATCAAGTTGTGGATGGTCTTCCATCGTGGAGGAAGGAACTTGTAAATAACACTTGTAAGGTGGATCCACGTGGCCCTCAACCAATGAATGCCCGAAGAACATCAGAAAGGAATATCCATCGGTTCTGAGCTTGGGTTTGAGGACGGAGATCGCATTTAGAAAACTCTGGATGAGTGGAGTGTGGTAGGAACCCCTTAAAAGAAGGATTTGGTCATTTAATAAAGAACGAATATTTGATGCCCCATCCCTAGGAAAGCCACTCAGGGATCGGGTGTGTTACACCCTTTATCCCCTTGAGGTCACCCGAGAAGCCTCCCTTGTGTTGTACTTGTCCATCACTAAAACAAGGGGGATATCTATTGAGTTGATAGTGATAAGTGTCCCCAGTTGTGTCGCATGTTTGTTGTTTGGGTTGGGATTTTAACTAACTACAAATTGTGTGATAAAATTTTTAGCGTCATTTCACGGGAAGGCTTTGAATCCTTTATGATCCCATAACGACACTTGGCAAGTTTATCCCAAAGCCTTCATCTCTAGCTTCCCTGGCCACTCCATTTGAGGGAAGTTCCCTTGTGAATTTTGATGAGATTTTCATGAAATTCATCTGGTGACTCCACAACTTAAGAACCATTCCTTTCAAAGGACTCTTCCCAAGGGAAGGTCCAAACCTTCTCAAGTCTATCAACAAAGGCCTCCCCATAATCCACCTATGGTCAAAACTTTGTTCAAAGGAAGCCTTCATTTTTATCCAATGGCTCATCCTTGGTCTAACAACCTTTACAAGGCACTGAATATGACCATCAACCATGGATACCCCAATAACATGCCAAAATAATCTCACAAGTGGTTACTAAAATTCACTGGAAACAATGTTATTACAGTTGAAGAACATGTTGATGTTATTGGTGTGGCTATGGGAGCTAATGTTGTGGAACATGAAGATGTTGCAATGAAATTACTAGCTTCATCTCTTGATGAAGATGCTAAGAAGTGGTTCAAAAGCTTACCTGACAATCACTTGCAGTGATATCAAGCTTTCACAAATTTGCTAAAACAGAGATGGACAATGAAGAAGGATAGTGAAATGTTATTGATGCAATTAAGCCAAATTAAGAAGAAAGAGAATGAAATACTGAAGGAATTCGATGTTGGATTTGACAACTTTTCAGCTAGATCCCAAAGGACTTGTGCTTGTCGGAAGCAGACGTCCTCCTTTTTTATTTTAATGATTTTGAAGGACAGTTTGGTTTTATCCTAAAGGAAAAGATGACTAGCAGCTTAGCAAAGGACAAAGAATATATTGTGCATATTGAAGAACATCTCATGAGTTCCAATATTGAACCTTTTCAGTTCCCTCATGCCAAAGCAAAACCTAAGACAAAGACGTTGCCCAATAGTGTACAGGATCCAGTCACACTTTTGGCTCAAAAGTTCGATGAAATGAATGCCTAGTTTTTGTAATACCCTTGCTTCCCCAAGATTGTAAATATAATTATAATACTGCTAAGAGACTATGGATAGATCTGTTATGTGTGGATTTGGGAAATGATGAACCTTTTCTAAAGAAGGTAATGTGAATATTTATGTTATTAATGTAAAAGGGAAAATGTTGAATAATTGTTGAAGGGTATTTCCCATACAGGTTATGATGTCATGAGAGGGAATGGTGAGGGGAAACATTACTGGTTGAGATGACCACAGCCAGACACTACTCTGTTGAGTTTAAAAATATTTAAACCCATAATAGTCCTCTCTCCCAAAAAAATTTAATTACCAGTCAAGCTAGTGGTCACTGGTTGGTTGGTCCTCCTCGACAATCAATGAGAGAATGGGCATAGTACCCATCATGAAATTTCTGATCTGACCCACGAATTGGGGGATTTGACCCATGAAATCTTGTTGTAGAAGGAAAGAAAAGAGGAAAAATCATGGACAACAGAGGGAGCACATAGAAGGTTGGGTCTGGGGACCAAATCTGATTGGAGAGGAAAGTGAGAAAGCTTCTGGTCTTTATAAAATAGAGGAAGTGAATAAATATGTTTTATGGGTGCATGAACCATTGGAAATTGTCTTCTAATCAGGCTGATAAATGGGGCTATGAAATTCTAGTGATTATTTGAGCAATCACGAAGGAACTAAGAGGGGAGGGCGTTGAGCCACTATTGGGAAGTGAAAGGCCTCCCTTGTGTTGTGTATGACATTTGTTGAATCTCTTTGTGGAAAGAGCATCCCCCTTGTTTTGTGGATTGAATACTTGGCTTGATGAGTTCCTGTAAGTGAAGGAGAGTGGCCTTCATCTTTTCTCTTTTGCCGAGTAGAAATAATTTCCTCTCATGGAATCATAATCTGGCTAGGGGGTGGCTAGTTGTGAAAAACACCAAGATCATTTGTGCCTATGATTGGGTGAAAAGTGGCACACCCTTCAACAATTGCCAGCGATTTCTAAATTTCAGATAAGTGTTTTTTTGTTCCTTGTATTGCCATGACGAGTTTATTTAATACTACAGATTTCATATGCTAGATAATTACAAAATTTATTATCCTATTCAAATGGTGGAATTGTCACTCTAATTTTCTGACTGGATATGAAATCTAAAATAAGGTTAGAGAACACATTCAGTTGTTGGTTTTATACATGTCTTGGTTTGAAAGAGGAAGCTGCTAGTAATGGTTTGTCTCTCAAAGTATGAACAAAGTGTTGGATGGTCACTAGTAGTTTATGTGAAAAAATACATGAGTTATTCATAAATACTAAGCCACCAAAGTCCTCCCAAAACAATCATGGTAATAGGGAATGCGATTGTTGATATAAACATGAAGATGGGTCAGTTATCCCTAGCTATTACGTTGGCCTGCGAAATATGTTAGGCTTCAGTATTAGAGGGAAGTGCATACTCCTGTTTGGATTTGAGGGAATAAGCCAAATGTTGAAGAAAGCCAAAGTATTTTTAAAATAAATAATGAGCAAAGAAGGAGGAATAAAGTTCAAGTTCCTAATTTGAAATAAAAATAAATTAGGAATTGGATGCATTGTAATTAATTAAGTTTCATTAGTATTTTGGTAAGAAAGGAATTTTACCAGGAGTTACACAATAAATTGATGTCCAAAGGGGAAAGAAATGAACATGGTAACTATTCCCTGAAAATAGAAAATAATTTCCTAAAAAATAGGAGAATAGTAATTTCTGGTAAAAACATAGTTTTACCATGGAAGATTTTACCTCCAAGAAATGTAATGTTCTGGAAAAGAATTAAACAAATAAAAATTTCCCAAATTTATATATGTATCTATATATCTATATGTTTTATGGGAAAATTTGAATGAATGGTAAAGACTAGTAATCTCTGGTAAATTCCATAGTTACCAGTTAGATATCTTAATAATTGGAATAATGTGTTGAGAAAGCTTATATATATAAATAATAATAATAATAATAAATAAATAAATAAAACATGTGATTTCTAGTCTTTTGCGTGAGAAATGGGAAGTTTGGAATTTCTTTCCCCCTGTGCAAAGAATAATCTTGCCAAGTTTCTCATGTTTAAGCATGTATGCTCTGCATAGGTCGTTTGGCTCTCGTGAAGAAGTCATTATTAAGGTATTTTATTTATCTTCCTTTTAATGCCTGGAAAAACATAAATCCTCTTATTTTCTCAACGGAATTATATATGCATATATATTATTTCCAAAATGTCATTTTCCTTCATAGTTTGGTGATCGGATAAATGGGAGGAGCAAGAACTAGTTGACTCTGAATATATCGAGGCGATGGCTTAAGGTTTTATAATTGTTATATAATATAATATTAAACCTTGCTCTTCCATGGTTGGTTGTTGGAGGGAAAAGAGGGGACCAGATGATCAGAGTGTGATCGCCTTAGTATAATAGGTTGTATACATATATTTTATTATAATAAATCTTTTCCTTTCAGAGTTGACCATCGGAGGATGGAAATGGGAACACATGAATGGAGTCTGAAGCTATCTAAGTGATGGCCTAAGCATTACGAGATTTTAAATATATTATAATATAATATTTGTTCTTTTCTAATTGGTCGTCAGAGTAATGAGAGGGGCGCGAATACTCAAAGTGTGATGACCTGAGAAATTTTACTATTAAATATTTTAATATTAAATTACGTGGAAATTTCGAGAGGTTGGAATGACGAGCTCTTATTATGTGGATTCTCCTAGAAAGTTATAAACCGGGGGTCTGTGATTTATATGTTAATCAAGGTTAATAAACTTAAGTGTATTATAGTTTAATTAATTATATTATATTATAATAGAATATAATTATGTTATAATATAATTAATTAAATTATAAGATAATCATTATAAGAGTGGTATTTAAATTAATACCAAAAACTCTTTCGAGACGTGAAATCTCAAGGGAAAGAGAGAGAAAGTAAATCCTCATTAATTACCGGGTCAGTATATTAAGCTAAGTAAAAAAATTGTATTTACGGGGGTATTTAATTAATGAAGATTAATTATCCCTAATGAGGATTAAATAATTGAATATTGAGGATTGGTATTTTAAGAAAATATTGATTAAGGAACTTAATCAGTTTATAAGAAATGGAAAAGTGTCAATATTTGGTCGAGCGAGCCTTTGTACCCTATGTTGACATGGCATATCATGATGGGTCTGCGTGTCAAGTGGATATTGAGCCACGTGTCACATCAGGAGACAGGTGCACGGTGGCAGCAGTGACCAAGGTGGCAAGCGAGATTCAATTTTAGTCGTGGATCTCAAGGGCTCCACATAAGCTAAGTGCAGCTGGAGCATGAGAAGGGTCGTTAAATGTTGTGTGAGTTGGTGACTCTGAACTAATTAGATCCATTGATTTTCCCAACCTTGAGGGTTGGTGGATCTATAGGTCAGATCTGTCAAAGTGCGTGTGGTCAGAGAGAGTTTTTTGAAGTGGATTCAGTGTTAGAAATATGCTAACCACGCTGGGAAGACTATGATGAAGAAGTAAATTTCTGAAACGTCGAACTGGGGAGTTAGATGGGTCAAGTGGAAGATGCTACATCAGTGCCATGTTGAAATACTTGAGCGATGGGGAACCGCGTGGTTTCCTCAGGGCAGTAAATATGAACTCAATGAATGAAATTTTGGAAACTCGGGAGAGACTATATCTTCTTATCCAGAGCTCAATTCTAATCATGGTTACATTCGTTGGAAAGCTCTTGATGAGTATAATACTAGTAGCCTCTAGATGAGGCTTTGAGATGGTTAAGGAAAAGTGAAAATTTAATACCCCATCCCTTAAAAAGGTACTTAGGGGGTTGGGTGTTTTACAGAGTGGTGTCGGATCAGGCTACAACACTAGGCCTGGATGGGACAAAAATCAGTCCCAGGACTGGTATAACAAGTCCAAGACAAGCATGTTAGAAAGAGTTCCTCTGCATTGGAAAAAAATTATCTATTATTTGCACAAGCTCCTTGACTAAAATTTTGTTTTGAAAGTTCTTACAACATAAAAGTTACATGTTCATTTGCAGTAGAAGGAGCATATTGTTTCTCTATGATAGCTACTCCTATAGGAGTGGGAATAATTTGATAAGCACTAATGGTTGAACATGAATGTGAATGGATGAAAATGACAAAGTCATATTAATGGATGCTTAAGCCCAAGCGATGGATGAACTAGTAATTGTAATGTTTCCTCTAAGCATGGGAATTTGAAGCCTCTGCCATTTATGATGGTTGTTTATATGAGGGATAAGACCCTTACAGAAAAAATTCCTTATGGTTAAAGGAATTGAATAAGGAGTGATAGAACCCTTGGCAATAATAAATTGTTGCTTCAATAAAAGGGAAAACCATGTATGTATATTTCCTCATGATTAGAGGATTAATGGAAAATGTATAAGGTCAGTTTACTTGACTTGTGATGAGTGAAACTTGTTATTGGAACAATATCGATAGAAAAAAAGAAAAGGGAGTTCCTTGGACTGTGGATAGTCCTTGTAAATAAAGAAAAAGATATGAGCACATGAGCCAGCTTATGATAGCATGGTTGTACTAAAGAGAGTGTATAAACCTATTGACCTAAAATATTTCCTATGCAAGTGAATGCAAAAGGAAAATAGTTGGAATACGTCTTCATTGTAGTCATGGGTAAAATGCTTGGTGCACGAGGATATGTTGAAATTTGTATAGCAAAGATTGAGCATGCATATAGATTTATTATAATCTTTTATTGGATGTAAAATATGGTGATGTCATAGATCATATGGTTAATAATGATCTGATCATAGTAGCATAATCAAAATGCTAATGATATTGATTTCATATTATCTTATGAGGATAAGGTAGAATGGTTAATGAAATGTTGATCCCGAATGCGGTAAAGGAAGTGTTGGGGCATTTCTAAATGAAAAATGGGTCAGATTGACATCCAAAGGTGGATGGTATCCATATAGGTATGGCTTGGTATGCTCAAGTAGCAGTGAGAGGGAATATAGAAAAGGATTCCCTTGATAAAAAGGTTTGCTAACCAAGAATAGTTTGAGGCATGAAGAGAAGCTAGATTGGTTGTCTTATTGCCTTAGGCACTGTTGAAATTGCCAAGATTATATTTTTGGGTTGTGGAATACTTTCATATAATTTGAGGCAAGAGTGTTTTCTTGTTGGTTGTTGTCATATAGAAAGGGAAACATAATTATGAATATGCCTACGAGACTTACCATGTGAATGACTATAAGATATCAACAGAGATGGAAACATGGTGTTTAGTATTACTATGAGACTTTCCATAAGAATGGTTGTAATATCTCTGGGAGGAAGGATTTATAAGTTTGAAATGTCCATGTGTGTTAATGACATGGAAAGAGGTGCAAGCAGTGAACTTGCATGTTGAATATTTATCTGTGTTTGTATATTTTTGAGTGCATGGATTGAATGTGTTATAAGGTTGTCAGAATGAAGATTGATATTAAGATCGAATGGATATGAATGAATGATATAAAATGTGCAAGTGATGCACATGTATGATGTATGATTATATGTATACTAAATGGATCATATGATTGTCTGAATAAGTGAAATGTAAGAAAAGAATTGCACCTCCCATGATTGAATAAGTACCATGGATGCATGGCTGACTCTATTTTGAAGAGTCCTGACTATTTTGTTTTGAATAATAGCTTGAGGAGGATGTGTTCCATTTCCTCAGGAAAAGCTAGTATAAATTAATGAAAGAGTAAATGAGCAGTGATGCTTTGTTGTCGTGATAAAGGGAAACATGATTAGGCTTTGAAAGACTACATGTAAATGATTGTGAACAATCGTGAACTAATTAATTTTAAAATAGATACGGAAATGAAACTATAAAGTGTGCCTATGGTGGACACACATTGCATGCTAAAGCATGTGATCAAAGCATGGGGTGAATGCCCATTGATGGAATAAATGTGCATGTGTGAATGCACAATATGAATGCATAATAGAGATGCATGTTGATAATTTTGTATGGAATATTGGGTAAGAATATGAAATGAAAAAGATGAGGTGGAATCAAGGTTGAGGTCATCTCAGATAGTGATAGATATGCAATAAGGAAGTTGCATGACAAGACAGTTCCATGTGGAAGAATTGTGTGAGAATTATGTCAGGAGAACAAAGTCATAATGTTAATGACTACTAGAAAATTAGACAATAGACTACAAATTCTATTTGTACAAGAATATTGGATTACATTTTAAAATATTATCCATGAGTAAAATATATGAAAATGAATGTTGACCAACCTGATTTTCTCTTTGGTGAATGTGCAAAATGTACTAGTTCTTAATTTGTGGAAAAAATCTTGTTGTTGTAGCATGTTGAATTATCCAGGGAAGTCAAGATGAAACTTGGTTGAAACTGCTCAAGGAACAGAGTTGGGCCCTGGATTTGACATGCTTTAAAAGATTATTTTACTTAGTTTTGTATCGCTTTATTTTTTATCTTTCACTCATTTACACCTCCATTACCACATATTATATGATTTTCACCCATCATTACCCATTTTCACTCATATGAAATTAAAAGGAATAATAATATTAAAAAGATGAATATTCCATGTATTAATGATTATTTCGAGCATATGAGTTTGTTTCCTAACTTACTTGTCAAATTTTGTAGCTGTTGGAAAATATACAGAATATTGGCAATTCTGCAGCTGATTGGCAGTTCTTGTAGTCAATCTTTCCATGTCATTTCTGACCAAATGAAAAGGAATATAGAAAATGTAAAATATGGGTTTTGTGCAGAATGGGGTCATTTAGGTGATATGTGAGGAAACTTTGCAAAGGGTACACAACAAGGGGTGTATGGTTGATATTTTTAAAACTAGTCATTCTAGCCTGCAATTTTTTAGCTAAGTGGTTTGACCAAGTGGTGACCCATACCCACAAATTTGGGCACATGTATCTCATGGGATATGTTTTTATTATCTTATTCAAACTATCTTAGATCAAATCCAATATTTGGTGGAGGAGATCCATGTGTTTAGGGTCTAGGATTTGTTGGTTATGAGATCCACTTTTTTAGGATCTTATCTCTTGTTGTAACTCCTCTTCCTATATGTATAAATATGAGAGGACATTATCCATCTTGGTAATATATATAGTTCATAGTTCAATAGTGAAGAAGTTATAGAGATGAAGGCTAGAGCATAGAGCTCCGTATTGAAGACAAGGCTCATTGTAATCATTTTGATGTTGGAATAAATCATTTGTTGTTGCACATCAAGAGTTCTCTACTATAGTCCTTCTTGGAAGTATATTCCAAGAGAGGCAAGACCCCCTCTCTTTGGTATACACTGCCAAAACAGTTTCCTTTTCATGTCATTTCAATGGTTTCTCATTTCATTTCCTGTTCATTTCTTTATTCTCTTTCATTTATGAAAGCATAGTTTCCCTACAGAGTTAGGCATTGAAGATTGAGTTTCGTTAGTAATCTCAAAACCAGTTGATGCTCTTGCTTGTCAACCAAAGGAATGTGGTTAATAATTGAAGCATATGTCCATTGAACTCGGTTGAATTTTGTATCCTTTCATTTCTACAATTTCATTTTTTGCAAGTGTGATCGGTCGAGTGTGGTGTGCATCAATTTGTGCCTTTGAGTAATTTTTATTTCTAGATTGATTAAGCTACAAGAATTAGTCAAGCCATGAAGTAGATAAATTATCATTGTAATAGAGAAATTGTATCCTTCACTATGATTCTTGGAAGTGTCTTTTCAAGCAAATCATTTTCGACTCAGCTTTCTTAGCTTAGATTTAGTTGCCTACTCCTGCATATGCTTTGTCAGCATCTCACAAGTCTATGAACACAAGATTGAGGAATTTAATGTAACTGAATTCTAGCAATAGAATTGACTAACATTTTTGGCATCGTTGTCGGGGAGATGCTAAAAAGGAATAGGCATTGGTAATTTTATTTTCATTCCTTTCATTTTGATGCATGGAAAAGAAGGTTACTCATGTCAACAATCAACTTGGTGACAACAGGGTCTTAGTAGCATGAGTGGTTTGAATACATGCTTTGCTTTCAAATTCAATTTCTTTAGAAGTTGTAAATTTTCTTCTTCAAAAATACCCCTTTTCACTAATCCATGTGCAAGACAGGATTATCAGCCAGCAAAGAATTTTCAAAGATGCTCAAGATTTGTTGAGTATATGAAGATGCATCTTGAGCATTAGGAAAATTCTTTGAAAATTCTGAAAGTCAAGAAAGTCATTAGGAAAACACCTGCATTCCTTTCTTGACATCAAAACAATTAGATCAATTGTCCTCTCATATTTAAACAACCATCAAGGTACATTTTCCATACTTGGATATGAGTGTATTCCTAATATTGTTGTGTGCATGGTTTCATTGGAATTACTCCTATACTTGAAAATAGGTTTTCTTTTTTCATATAGGATAGGTTAATGAATAAATTTCAATAAATGTTGCATGTAATTATTAGTTCAGTAGCTTAGTCTTAGCAATAAGAAGGGATCCTCAAGTTGGGTGCAGTCATCAGATTTCCTACAGTATAGACCTCCTTTACAATTTGTTCCTATAGAAGATTTTGTTCTAGACATCTCTATTCCTGCAAGAAACCAATGGCAGTCAGCATAAGCATCAATCCACACAAAGGAAAAACTAAAATTATCATCCTAAGAACAAGTATTTGTCCATATTTTCCATCATATGCTAATGTGTGAAGCCTCTCCTCCAAGCTCTCCATATGTTGTAGAATGAAAAGCATTTCCTCTTCAAGATCAACCATTGACTCATCCAAGCTATGATCCAGTTTTTTATATTTAGATCTCTTTCACTCAACATGCAAACTTTTCAGACTCTTCTAGCATATATTTCTCCAAAGAAGGCACACAACAAGAAGCTTCTTCCTTCAACATTAAGATGTATGGATATTGGTGCATCCAATCAATGACTAAACAACAAGATGAAGGTTTTTGTGCAGAGGCGCTCATAGGAAAAACAAAATCACGTGAATTTGTCAATATATGGATGCCCAAATCCATTTCTCCATGTTCCTGAAATGGGCCAAGGTGTGCAGGAAACTAAAAATTGCAGCTGCAAAAAGGAATTCTACTTCTCAACCTGCAAGTGCATTAGAAAGAATCAGTTGTGCTTCTATTTCATTTATAATCAATAAAAATAAAAGAGAACAACTCTTCTGATGTCTCAGTAAGCAAGGAGAAGTTGACTTTGTTGGATTTGGCGAAAACTGCAATATCTTATGAGAAACGGAAAATGATCAATGGGGCATTAGATCATAACAAAGTGGCTATTGAAAAGGAAGGAGAAATTGAATCAGCACCATATGTAATGAAAATTGATGCAAAAAACAATGAACAATGTCCTAAGATATCAAATGGTTCCCAATTATCTTCGAGGTGCACATAGTGCAGTTCTCAATTTGCAGGAAGACCAAGAAAATTGTATTGACATGATTGATTAGTTGTTTCTGAATTATACCCTAATTCGTTCACAAAGGAAATATGATTTAAAGAAGAAATTATTGATGCATGCTTGTATTATTCTCTGTGCAAACAGTCATGAAAATTTGTGCAGAACAGAAGAAAGGCAGTTTTTCGGGGTCTATTGCGCACAAATGAAGATAAATTCTGAAAATCCTCCACATGGGTTTTTTGGGGGATGAGCCCAGTTGGGTTCCTGGCAGACAATTTCTCAAAATTCTGAAGGATCTAGGAGATTCACATGATTCGCCCAACTAATATTTTCCATAATTATCATTTCGGACATATTTGAAATATCTGCCATGTTTTGTTTGTTAGATCCATGATGAATGGATATATAAGATCTTACTTTCATGGTATCTGGAAAAACGCTCCAAGAATCATGCATCAAATCCTGAAATCATGGAGGTTTCTCAGAGAGGGGAAATCATAGAGGAGTAATTTGGTGAGGAACATTTGTGTTTCAGAAATATCCAACGATTTAATACTGCCACTCTGGAGCATAGCATGTGGAATCTAGTTGCACCAAAGCCTGAGTGGAATGCATTGATGGATACAAAGGATGTTGTTCATACGAAGGAGAACATGTTAATTATTTTCTAGAACCCAAGATTCGTTGAAATTTGTTGATTTTTCAATAAGCAATGTTAAGCATGAAGTTCATTTCATTTTTAGCATTTAACTTAACCATAACCAAGAATGTTGCAGCAACCAAGATCACAAGAAGAAACACCATGCACAAGAAAACAAGAAGTATCTTGGAAAACCCTTCTCAACAAGGGAAGAAAACCCAGCCAAATCCGTTGATATATTCTTCAAGAGAAATACCTTCACCACGAAGAAAACCTAGCACACAAGAGGGTGCTTGCAAACCCTAGAAGACTAGCGCCCAAGAGAGGTGCGCACTTTTCCCACGAAGGTGTACTTTCTGAAATTTCCAAACTCACATAAAAGATATGATTCCTCAATGGGGAATTTAAATTTACTTATATTAGACTTGATCTGTCAACAGAAGTGTCTATTGGCACAACATGTCCGACCTCTCTATCTCATAATATAATTAATATTAACCAGATTAATTATATTTTACATTAATTATCAATTACATTAAGGTGGGGCCGACCTGTACCCTTTACATTACAATTAGGGTTACATGCAGGTCTGACTCTTGAACAATATAGCAAGGGATATCATACACCCACTAGTGCTCAACCACTAGGAGCACATCGATGGGGATGTCCATATGTCTGCCTCACTGAATTAGACAGAAGAACCACTTCTTCACTAGTGCTCAGCCACTAGGATCATGTTCACCTGTGCCACAGGAACGTCCACTCAACAGATCTTCTTTCTCACTACATTACACAGAAGATTCATCTAGAGTTTCTCATCAAATCTCTTCTTAGAGGAGGCTAATACATCATCTTCATTTGTGTCTCATGACAATGCACCCAACACTTTGGAATTTCACATGTTCACCTTGTGCTCAGCCACATGCACATCCAACTCTGCAGATCTCCTTTCTCATTGTGTTACACAGGAGAATCATCTGGAGTTCTTCTCAGCTCTCTGTAATGAGGAGGCCATCTCTACATTCCAGCTCTATCATATAGGAACCACACACCCCTCTTAGGGGTTCTCTCTCAGGTTTGTTTCCTGGAGAATCTCTCACGTCGCTGCAAGCATCAACACTCCCTCTCAGCTAGGGAGGCATTCTTCATCATGCCAAGTCTCACATGGATGTACTTTGAACTTTGTCCTGGTTGTAGTCATCAACACTCCCTCTCATATAGGGAGGTATTCTTCACCAAGCTATTTTGGTGAAGATGTCTGCAATCTACTCATGTGTAGGAAGGTACTGTATGTGTACTATTTTCCTCTATGTCATATCTATGATATAATGATATTTTATCTCAACATGTTTTGATCTATCATGAAACACTGGTTCTCACACAGCTCTGGTTATCATCATAGAATCCATCTTATGATCAAGTAAATCTGTTAGGAGCTTTGTGAAGTCACATTGCTTTGCACACTCGATGCTATATACTATGCTTCTGTGGTACTCAAGACCATAGGTCTTTGTTTCTTGATGCACTAGGAAACCATGGAAAACTTCACGGTAAAACAACAACCAGATGTGCTCTTCCGGTCCAATGTACTTTCTGTCCATTCTGCATATCCCTGCAAACTCAAGTCTACACTAGAGACATATCACAAGCCATATCCAATTGTTCCTCGTAGATATCTCAATACATGTTTCACTACTGTCTAGTGAGTCTGTCTCTACTGACTCATGGAATGACTAAGTACATTCACTACATAGAATGAGTCAAGTCTGGTGTTAACCAGATACATCAATGATCCAAACAGTTGTGGATCAATCTTGTCTGAAT
>JASDQU010103238.1:347239-369893 GCA_032191745.1 Picea mariana | reverse complement strand
AGTATGCACTCCATCTCAGGCTTCTGTGCAACTGGCAATTGCTTCTGCCACTGGATCACTGGTTCATCAGTTCCAGTTTCTGCGTCTCCAGCCCTGTAGGGGTATAAATCCGAAATGTTGAATATCAGAGATATCCCGATGCCTTCTGGCAACTCAAGCTCGTATGCATTTTCGCCAAATTTCCTCAGGATTCGGCACGGCCCAATCTTTTTCATCTTGAGCTTGTTGTATGTTCCCCTTGGGAACCTTTCTTTCCTCAGGTGCGCCAGAACCATGTCTCCCACTCCAAATTGAAGATGTCTTTTCTTCTGATCAGATCTGCGCTTATACTCTTGATTAGTCTTCTGCAGTCGCTGCTTCACCTCTGCGTGAAGTTCTTGCATAGCTTCAGCGAACTCTTTAGCACTCGCGCTGCTAGTTTCATCCTGTTCTGACTCCCTGAGCTCAGACACTCCTCTCGGCTATGTTCCATACAAAATTTGGAATGGGCTCTTACCTGTACTTCGATTCACCGAATCGTTGTACGCAAATTCTGCCTGTGGCAAAATCTGATCCCAACTGGTGTGATGCTTTGTCACCAGACTTCTCAACATATCTCCTAAGCTTCTGTTGACCACCTCTGTTTGTCCATCTGTCTGCGGATGGTAAGCAGAACTGAATGCCAAGTCAGTCCCCAGCTTCTTCCATAGCATCCTCCAGAAGTGACCTATGAACTTCGTGTCCCGATCCGAGACTATACTTCTCGGCAATCCATGCAATCGCACAATCTCTTTGAAAAATAAGTTCGCGGTGTGGGTTGCATTGCTGGTCTTATGACACGGGATGAAATGTGCCATATTTGAGAATCTGCCCACCACTACAAAAATGGAATCAACTCCTCGCTGTGTTCTCGGCAAACCCAACACAAATTCCATGCTAATGGCTTCCCATGGCCTCTCGGGTATGGGCAATGGCTGATAGAACCCTGTGTTCTGCTTTCAGCCCTTCGCATGTTGACATATTCGGCACCTGTCAACAAATCGATTTACATCAGTGTGCATGCCAGGCCAATAATAAGATTCGCTCAGCTTGGCGAACGTCTTGTCATGTCCAAAATGGCCTGCTAAGCCTCCACTGTGCTTTTCCTTCACCAAATTCTCTCTCATAGAGCAATCTAGAATGCACAATTGATTGCCTTTGAATAGTAATCCATCCTGGATCAGGTAGTCAATCCATAGACTCCTATCCCTGAGAACTGGGTTCTCGGCTGCCTCGTATGCCTCGCCAAAGTCTGCGTCACCTGCATACATATCTTTCATATTTTCAAAACCCAAGGTTTTGACTCTGAACTTCTACAGCAACAAGCACTTCCTGCTCAAGGCATCAACCACCTTGTTCGCAGTCCCCAAAATGTGCTTGATCACGAACGTGAAATTCTGTATGTACTCTACCCACTTCGCATGCTTCTGATTCAGCTTCTCCTGCTGACTTACGAACTGTAACACATGATTATCACTGTACAGAACAAATTCCTTGGGTATGAGATAATGCCTCCACCTTTTCAATGCTTGTATAATGGCATAGAACTCCTTATCATATGTGGAGTACTTCAGTTTCGCATCATCCAGCTTCTCGTTGTAATACGCCACAGGTCTGTCATCCTAACTCAAGACCCCTCCAACAGCATACCCACTGGCATCACACTTTACCTGGAAGGTTTTCTGAAAATCAGGCAACACTAACACTGGTTTCTCAGTTATCTTTCGCTTCAACAAATTGAAGCTCCTTTCAGCCTCTGCTGTCCAATGGAAAATCTTATGCTGCTTCTTCACAGTGTCCATCATTGCGGCACTGATTCCACTAAAATTCCGAATGAATTTTCTGTAGAAGCTTGCCAATCCATGGAATCTCCTTACCTCAAAAACATTCCTTGGCGATGGCCAATTCCTGATTACGTTCACCTTCTCAGGATCCATCTTCAGTTCATTTGCCAAGATTACAAAGCCCAAATAAATGAGTTCTGTCTGCATGAAGAAACATTTCTTCAAATTAATCAGCAGTTTCTTCTGCTATAATCTTTTCATCACAATGGCTAAATGCCTCAAGTGCTCAGCCTTGGTCTTGCTGAAAATTAAAATATCATCCAGGTATACAACAACAAATTTGCCAATGAATTCCCGTAGGACTTCATTCATCAGCCTCATGAATGTGCTAGGTGCATTTGTCAACCCAAACGACATGACCAACCATTCGTACAAACCCTCGTTTGTCTTGAACGCTGTTTTCCACTCATCTTCCTCTCTCATCTGGATCTGATGGTATCCGCTCTTGAGATCAATCTTTGAAAAATAATTTGCCCCACTCAGGCAATCCATCAAGTCATCCATTCTCGGCAGTGGAAACCTGTACCTGATGGTGATTTTATTTATCACCCTGGAGTCTGTACACATCCTCCAGCCTCCATCCTTATTTGGGCTCAGTACTGTTGGAACAACACATGGACTCAGACTTTCCCTCACCAGTCCTTTGTCCTGCAGATCCTGTACCTGCCTCTTGACCTCCTCGTTCTCCTGAGGTGTCAACCTGTACGCTTCTTTATTCGGCAAACTTGCTCCGGGTATGAGGTCAATGTGGTGACTCACACTCCTCATCGGTGGCAACGAACGAGGTAGTTCATCCACGATGATATCAACAAACTCTCCCAACAGTTCCTGAATCTCGTCTGGCAAGTCATCTACTCTCGTGCTTGTCAAGACAATTATCGGCTTCCTGACAACAAAGAATTGTGGATCTTCATTCTTCTCCAGCTCTGTGAGAAGCTCTTTCCCACTCATGAGAAGTATCGTGCTAGTTACTTCCGGCTCCACCTTCTTATCTTTCCCCGGAAGCAATGTATGTGTTCTTCCATCCTTCTCCAAAGTATATGTGTCCATTCTCCCGTCATGAACCACATTTCTGTCAAACTGCCATGGTCTTCCCAATAATACATGACATACATCCATGGGAATGACATCACACAGAATTTCATCCCTATATTCACCCATTTTAAAATTGACCAAGCATTGATTTGTAACACATACCTGGTGTCCTTTCTGCAGCCATGACACTTTGTATGGACTTGGGTGTCTGTGCGTCTCCAGCGCCAATTTCTCCACCATCTCGGTTGAAACGAGATTATCAGTGCTTCCACTGTCCACGATGACCTTGCATTTCCATCCCTTGGTCTTGCAAGTCGTCCGGAATAGTCTGCATCTTTGTGCTGTGTCCCCCACCTCTTTCTCAGGTTTCAACAGGACCTTATGCACTGTTAGTGACTTTCCACTTCCAGTGTCTTCATCTTCGACATCATGCCTCTGCGCCTCAGCGACGTGAGCTTTTCCTCTGTCCATCTTCCTCTCTGGACAGTCAACGGCCTTGTGTCCGTCTTTCCCACACGTAAAACATGTGATAAATCCTCCTCGACCTCTTCCTCTACCTCGAGTACGAGGAAATGTGTTGGCGTCAACATATCCTCCTTGCTGATCATCTTGCTGCCTCCTCGTCTTAGCATATTGCTGCCTCTGCTGTGAGGTTCCACCTCTTTCAGATTTTCCCTGAGGCCTCTTCCAATCCTCCTTGGGCTTTTGAGTTCATTCTTGGGCAACTGCTTTGCCTCTAGGCTAGCTTCTCCCTCGCCCTCACTGTCCCTGCTTGCGGCTCAGCTTCTCCTCGGCTTTTAGAGCCATCTGGTAAGCATCTTCCACCATTTGGATGGTGACCATGCTCAATTCATCCTGAATGTCATACATGAGGCCATTCAGGTATCTTGCCACCTTCTCGTCATCACTCTCCCGATGACCAGCTCGAATGTTGAGCCTGTAGAACTCCTCGGTGTACTCTTTCACCGTCATCAACTTCTGCCTCAAGCTCTGCATCCACCTGAACAGAGTGATCTGGTAATCTCTCGGGATGAATTTCGCTTTCATATTAGCGATCATCCTATCCCATCTCTTTATCTTCTGTTTTCCTTTGGAACTCCTGTCCGCCTGCAGCTCATCCCACCATAAGGCTGCATGTCCTTTCAATTTAGTGACAGCATGCCTCACCTTCTTGTCCTCTTCGATATCTTCGTAATAGAAGTAGGTGTCGAGTGCTCGGATCCAATCCAACAACTCTTCTACATCCAGGCTTCCCTCATAAGCTGGGATGTCCATCCTCACCTTTGCACTCATCCTGGCGATAGCCTTGATTAATCGCTCATTTGCTGCATCTTCTGCTGCAACTCCACCCTGCGGTACAACATCAGCTTCACCTTCGGAGTCACTCAGATCTCCTGTATTTGCTGTGCGCCTCTGTGCTGCTTCCATATCTTCCATTCTAGCACAGAGATTTCATATTTCCCTCTCCATTTCTATATTCTGTCCATGACTGCTTCTTTCCCTGGACAATTCCCTCTCCTTCTCTGGATCGGGTGATTGCCTACCTCTTCTCGGTGGCATTACGTCTTCTTTTCCTCTCTGCTATAGAAAACAGAGAAATTTTGGCTCTGATACCACTCTGACGCAACCTGCCCTCAACGAGCAAGCCGCTCCCACCAGGATCTCCTTCAACCATAGGCCCGAAGAGTCTAATCTCTTCCAACTCCCCTCAGGAGTCACGAGTCACCCACAGTAACTTCTTCGACGATGGCCACTTCGGAAATCGGGATATCGCGACTCGGGAATTCGCGGTTCACGTGATCACCGTTCACATGCAAAACAAAACCCCGATCCCCGATGATCAACGGGTCAACTCTTTCGGATTTCGGGAATTTCCCTATCAGGAAATCGGAGTATGCGATGTTACAAATCCCTTTCTTTCCAAACCGTTGAACCCCGAATCCCTATCCAACGCCACGTGGATTCCACTCACTCCCGGGGCCCCGCGATGCTACGTCACCTCGAGATTTCGCGGATCGCGGATCCACGATACAAGCGTTCCTTGGTATTGAAAACTCCGAACGCCGATCCCCAATTCTCTGACTCCGTGGGATCTCCTGCCACCTGTCCCCGCTCTGATCAACGGCTCCAATTAAATCAGGAAATCGCAACTCGCGATTTCGACGTGCATGCAACTCTTGCACTCGCCAACCCCGATATGCCGATACTCGACGACAAACAGATTCTCTTGTGCACCTGCGAGTTAACCCCCTCTCAACTCCTCCATGATCTGACGGTCTGCGGGATTTCGTGACTCTTCGCAACAAATTCAAGTCGTCGATTCTCTTCCTCTTGAAGAGTTCTCCGCTTCACCACCTTCATCCTGTGTGAGCGAAACAAGGTACTATCCCTCCTGAGATTTTACCAACTCGGAATCCTCCAGAGTGCTTGCGCCCACTCCCTTTGCTCAACCTTCAACCACTCTCAACAGTACTTGAAGTTTTCCAGGTCCTGTGCTTTCACAGTCACAGCAACCCCGGCCTTTCTCTGCTCAGACTCCCTGCTGAGGCTTCGACCTTGACCTGCACTTCACCTGCACGCCCTGTCAACCCAATTCAACTTCTGGGTGAGCGAGAATGAGAGTTTAACTGTAGAGCCTCCTCGACGCACTCTRTGYGGAGGAATTCARCTRCACTCTATGCAGGAATCTCCTGGCTCAAACAGAGAAACAATTGAAACTTATTTCYTCATTCCCTCAGGTTTCRAACCTGATATGMTATCACATACGCRRCATATWGAAGATAAGCATAAAAAGAAGCAAGTACGCAACARCATAATATCAACAACACAAAGAGATCAAACACATCCATGGAGTTGAATCAAAGTCTTCCTATTAATTCAATCTGTACATGGGGTTTCTTCACAAACTCTCTGCTCTGCTCTCTTCTTGCTCCTGTATGAATGAATTGATTTTTACAATGTACAAAGGAGGGTGCCTATATTCCGTTTTCCCTCTCGAAAGCCAAAACTGTCTAATCTACAGTTAATTCCTATCTAACAACATTAAAACTATTAAATGCCTTCTTATCTATATTGCAATACAAGTGCGCATTCATATGAATGCTTTCATTCAAATGACGGCGCAACAATCTTTTCAAAGTAATTCAAAAATGTATGTGCTGGCGCTGTCCAGCTGTATGTTCTCTTTCCACGCGCTGGCTTGCTTGATGAGGTGTAGATGCTCCTGCATCACATTTGGACTCAGCATGACCATATTTTCCACAAAAGTTGCAATGTCTATTAGTTTTCTTATTTTTTAGATTTTTCTCCTTTGTCACCATTAGGAGATGAAGTTGCCTAAGTGGGTTTAGGACCCTTGTTTTGATTTTTATTGTGGCAAGGATGTTGCTTCTTGGGATTCTTGGTTTTATCTTTATGTTGGGATACTAATGCTTTGTTGGAGGTACCTGTAGTGTTGATCACTCCATGTTGTACAAGCTTATCTTTCTCTCTAATCAAAGCATCACAAAAGGAATCAAGAGTGGGTTTTTGATAATCTTTCCCTAGAGCCTCTCTCATGGCATAGAAGGTAGATACAAACACAGTATATGAACTACCTATCTTGGAAATAATAATATAGATGCAACGCTCTTCCTCCATCTTTATGTTATAGTCTTCACACAAAATTCTAAGTGTTTTAAACTTAGATAGATAGTCTTCAATGCAAGAAAAACCATTTGGACTTAAAGTCAATATCTGATTTTCTAACTGATGTGTTCGAATAATATTGTGTATACCAAACACAGATTCAAGTTTTTCCCAAGATTCATCACGATCATCAATTTCTTGAAGGTGGAACCTTAAATCAGGAAAGATGGAAATTTTGATTAGTCTATGTTCTGTGTCATTCCTATTAGCCCATTTAACTATGTTTTCATCATCGGTGGATTCTTTTTCCTTTCCCAAGGTAATTCGGTACAGGCCTTTACTTCTTAATAAATACTCCATATGGGATTTCCATTGGAAGTAGGTGGTAAGAAAAATATCACTGGAAGAATCCATATTAAACATGTATATAATATGTATTTAAAAATTGAAACCGATGATCATGATGGAAAGATCTAGAAAAAATAGGCAATTTTAAAAAAAATGGCAGTGAAAACGGACTTCGGATGTGAAAGTTATGCCCTTTTTTAAAAAGGTATAAATGGTAACCAAAGAGCCACGTAGAAATTAGAAGTTGGTCCACGTGGTGATACCCCTCCAAATAACCTCACTTTTACAAATAAGTTTCTTTATGAAGTGGCCCACTTTTATAAAAAGAAGCGGGGATCACTTTTACAATAAAGTTACTTTATAAAAGAAAGTTGCATGCAAAATAAATAACTTTCAAATAAAATATTAAAGCTACTTATAGTGATTCACTTTTATACTTGAAGTGAAATACACTTTACAACATATGCATGAACTTTTTCAAAATAAGTAACAAAAAAGAGACTTCAACTCAATACCTCTTACTTAACAAGGCAACTTTTAACCAAGTGAATTAGCAAAACATATTGTATTGTTTAAAATGAGGATTGGGGGTATTGTTGTTGTTGTTGTGGAAGATGGTCTTGGTCTTCAAACAAGATATGATACCATGTTTGAAAACACAAGTATTCCAACAGAGGAAGAACACCTTCAGTAACCACTCACACAACCATATCAAAGATCAACACACTGATATTTTGACATGGTAAAACCCTTATGGGGAAACATCCATGGCCCCAACCAACGTGGCCGCTTGGAGCAATTTATTAATGCAAAAGAAAAAAATTGCAGAGAGATTTTACAAGATATTTTCTCACAATCGATCATCAACAAATGACCTTCCATTCTCTTTAAATAGATATCATGGACCAATCGGGTGTTAAGCCACGCATCAATGTAATTGTTAAGATCGAGGAGAATATGAACCGTCGGATCACTCTATGTCGGGAACATATCATGACCATCGAATTTCCTAACTACAAATGAATACTAAAGAAACACACTAAGAAGCACACTTTTACCTAATGACACATTAGACCAAGTAGATCTTAACTAACTCCTAGGTGTCTAAATATCCTAACACCACTGTCAGACAGTGCTCTGCTGAATTTAAAAATACTCAAACCCATAACAATCCTCTGTCCTAGAAAAATTTAATTACCAATCAAGTTGGTGGTTGGCTATTCCTCCTCAACAATCAATGAGAGAATGGTCATAGTACTCATTTGGAAGTTTATGATCTAACCTGCATATTGGGGGATTTGACCCACAAAATCTTGTTGTAGAAGGACAAAAAAGAGGAAAAATCGTGGACAATAGAGGGAACACAAATATGGTTGGGTATTCGGACCAAATTTGAGTGGAGAGGAGTGGGAGAATTCTTCTAGTCCTTAGAAAATAGAGGAAGTGAAGAAATATGTCTTCTGGGTGCAGGAACCATTGGAAATTGTCTTCAAATCAGGCTGATAAACGAGGCTACGAAATTCTATTGATTAGCTGAGAAATCACGAAGGAACTAAGAGGGGAGGGGAGGGCGTTGAGGGACTGTTGGGTAGTGAAAGGCCTCCCTTGTGTTGTGTATGATAGTTGTTGAATCTCTTTATGGAAAGAGCAGCCCCCTTTCCTTGTGGATTGAAGACTTGGCTTGCTCAATTCCTATAGGTGAAGGAAAGTGGCCTTCATCTTTTCTCTTTTTCCGAGTAGAAAGAATTTCCTCTCATGGCATCATACTCTGGCTAGGGGGTGGCCAGCTACGAAAAAAACCAAGAACAATTGTCAGCAATTTCTAAAGTTCATTTGAGTGTTTTTGTGTGCCTTGTATTCCCATGACAAGTCTATCTAATACTATGGATTTCATATGCTATATAATTGTAGAATTTATTATTATGTTCAAAAGGTGGAATTGTCACTCTAATTGTCCAACTGGATGTGAAATCTAAAATAAGGTTAGAGAACATATTATGTTGTTGGTTTTATACCTATCTTGGTTTGAAAGGAGAAGGTGTTAGTAATGTTTTGTCCCTCAAAGTATGACAAAGTGTTGGTTTTTCACTTATATTAGTTTATGTGAAAAAATCCCTAAGTTATTAGTAAATACTAATCCACTAAATTTGTTCCAGAACAATCATGGTAATAGGGAATGCAATTGTTGATATAAACATGAAGACTCGACAACTAGCCCTGGCTATTTTGTTGGTATAAGAAATCTGCTAGGATTAGAGGGAAGTGCATACCCATGTTTGGCCTTGGGGGAATAAGCCAAATGTTGAAGAAATCCAAAGTATTTTTAAAATAAATAATGAGCAAAGGAGGAATAAAGTTCAAGTTCCTAATTTGAAATAAAAAGAAATCAGGAATTGAATGCATTGTAATTAATTAAGTTTCATTAGTATTTTGGTAAGAAAGGAATTTTACTAGGAGCTACACAATAGATTAATGTCAAAAGGGGAAATAATTGAACATGGTAACTATTCCCTGAAAATAGCAAAGAATTGCCTAAAAAATAGGAGAATAGTAATTTCTGGTAAAAACATAGTTTTACCATGGAGGTTTTTACCTCCAAGAAATGTAATGTTCTGGAAAAGAATTAAACAAATAAAAATTGCTCGAATTTATATATGTATCTATATATCTATATGTTTTCTGGGAAAATTTGAATGAATGGTAAAGACTGGTAATCTCTAGTAAATTCCAAAGTTACCAGTTAGATATTTTAATAATTGGAATAATGAGTTGAGAAAGTTTATATGTATATAAAAAAAAGACATGTGATTTCTAGTCTTGTGCGTCAGAAATGGGAAGCTTGGAATTTATTTCCCCCTCTGCAAAGAATAATCTTTCCATGTTTCCCATGTTTAATCATTTACATTCTGCACAGGTCGTTTGGCGCTCCTGAAGAAGACATTATTAAGGTATTTTATTTATCTTCCTTTTAATGCCTAGAAAAATATAAATCCTCTTATTTTCTCAACAGAATTATATATGCATATATATTATTGCCAAAATTTTATTTTCCTGCGAAGTTTGGTGATCGGATAAATGGAAGGAGCAAGCACGAGTTGACTCTGAATATATCGGGGTGATGGCTTAAGGTTTTATAATTGTTATATAATATAATATTAAACATTTCTCTTATGTGGTTGGTTGTCGAAGGAAAAAGAGGGGACCACACAATTGGAGTGTGATAGCCTTAGTATAATAGGTCCTATACATATATTTATTATCATAAATCATTTCCTTTCGAAGTTGACCGTCAGAGGATGGAAATGGGAGCACGCGAATGGAGTTTGAAGCTATCAGAGTGATGGCCTAAGCGTTATGAGATTTTAAATATATTATAATATAATATTTTCTCTTTCGTAATTGGTCATCGGAGTAATGAGAGGGGAGAAATGCTCGGAGTGTGATGGCCTGAGAAATTTTACTATTAAGTATTTTAATATTAAATTACGTGAAAATTTAGAGAGGTTGGGATGACGAGCTCTGACTGTGTGGGTTCGCCTGGAAAGTTATAAACCAGGGGTCTATGATTTATATGTTAATTAAGGTTAATAAACCTAAGTGTATTATAGTTTAATTAATTATATTATAATAGAATATAATTACGTTATAATGTAATTAATTAAATTATAATATAATCATTATAAGAGTGGTATTTAAATTAACACCAAAAACCCTTTCGGGACGTGAAATTTCGAAGGGAAAGAGAGAGAAAGTAAATGCTCATTAATTACCGGGCCAGTATATTAAGCTAAGTAAAAAAAATGTGTTTGGATATTTAATTAATGAATATTAATTAAACCTAATGAGGATTAAATAATTGAATATTGAGGATTGGTATTTTAAGAAAATATTGATTAAGCAATTTAATCAGTTTATAAGAAATGGAAAATTGTCAATCTCTAGTCGAGGGAGCCTTTGTACCCTATGGTGATGTGGCACGTTGTGATGGGTCCAGGTGTAAAGTGGATATTGAGCCATGTTTCACGTTAGGAGATAGGTACATGGTGGCATAGATGACCAAGGTGGGAAGCGATATTCAATCTCAGTCGTAGATCTCCAAGGGCTCCACATAAGCTAAGTGCAGCTAAATCATGAGAAGGGTTGTTAAACATCGTGTGAGTTGGAAAATCTAAAGTAATAAGAGTCGTTAATTTTCCCAATCCCGAGGGCTGCTAGATTTGTAGGTCATATCTATCGAAGTGTGTGTGGTCGAAGAGAGTCTGTCAGAGTGGGTTCAGTGTTAAGAAATCTGCTAACCACGATGGGAAGACTCTAATGAAGAAGAAATTTTTTGAACCATTAGACCGGGGATTCATATGGACCAGGTGAAATATTCCACGTTAGTTCCATGTCAGAAAGCATGAGTGATGGAGAACCATTTGGTTTCCATGTGGCATTAAAGATGAAATCAATGAATGAAATTCTGGAAACTTTGGAGAGATTGTATCTTCTGATCCAAAGCTCAGTTCTCAGCATGGTTACATTTGTTGGAAAGATCTTGATGAATAGAAGATGATGGTAGCCTCTACATGAGGCTTTGATATGGTTAAGTAAAAGAGAAAATTTAATAACCCATCCCTTAAAAAGGTACTTAGGGGGTTGGGTATCTTACAGTTTGTCTAGAGACAGAACCAGATCGTGAACAAGTTGACAAATTTAGAGAGGCATCATTATGCTCCAAGGGATCAATTTATCAGACAACAAAAGGAAAACAAAGGTTTGGAGCCAAAGCCACAACAAGAAGTGTAGGCACCTGACACCTTAAATCCCATTGGGATGGTTAACATGGAAGGATCATCGTGGTGTTTTCCTTGTGAAGATACTCATTAGGAACATGAATGTCCGAGATATAGAGAAGAAGAAGATATAGGATTTGTAGACTAGTTAAACTTCGTTGATACAACTTACACACTCAAGGCCGATGAATAAATTGACATTACGGAGGAACAACTTGAAAAAGCTAAGAAGCGGGAATCTAGACGAGCTCGGTTGGAAATATTGAACCAAATGGATGAAGCTTTAAAGGAGAGGTTGATGAAAAAAGATATTTTGACATACTAAAGGAGGAATAAAGTGCTAGCCTCACCTTCTCTAACAACAAATGTGGTACCTCCACATATTTTTCATGATCTTCTTCTGTAGCTCATCCCAACAAATGAGGGTCTTCACCTAAACATCAGTGTATCTAATATGATTGGAAAGATAAATATGGTGGTGCCCTTGGTCGAGATGTGAAATATTCCTTCTGTAAGAAAAGAAGTATTGAAGACTTTAAAAATACAAGATGAAGTAGGGGACCCTCTAGTAATTTTAAATACTATGTATCATGGGAACCAGAGAGAAGATAGCCCCTCTTTTTACCTCTCTCTAGGAATAAATGGTTTTCGTTTGAACAATTGTATGTTGGATTCTGGGGCTTTGGAAAATGTGATTCCACTAAAGTTCATGAAACATATTGGTTTGCAAACAACCCTCCCTTATGGAAATTTTTGTGGCATCGATTCAAAGAGAGTTAAATTTTACAGTCTCATAGAGGATTTGAAGGTTTATTTACATGTGTTTTCCCACATCAAAATCAGTATGAATGTGGTTGTGATCGATGTACCATATGCATGGGGCATGCTCTTGTCAAGAAGTTGGTCCACAACCCTTGGAGGTTTTATCAGTATGGATTTGACTCATTTGCATATCCCTATGGGAGATGGGACATTTGATATTATGTACAGTCAACCGGTTGTCAAGAATCACGTCACTAATCCAAATAGCCCTTATTAATGGAGTGATTGTGAATATGATGTGACACCTTAGATCATGCATTATGATCCATGGGAGTTACCATTTGTAGGAGAATATTGTATTGATACATTATTACTCAAGATAGATAAGTATAAGGAGAGACTTGAGAAATACCAGGGAAAGGACCCAGGATTCTTCAAGATACTCAAGAAGGACGCGAAGATGAAGGACCAAGAGTGAGAAAAAGATATCAAACATATGGTCAACAAAGACCCTCCCACACAGCCTTACATTGGATACATACCTTATTTTGAGTTTGATGAAGGGATCCTTGCACTCATGTGGGACAAAAGCAAGGGGAAGCCAAAGTATGACAAGAAGAGTGAAGTTTTATGGCTTGGCCCTTACATTGTCAAGAAGTCTGAAAAAGGTACTTACTATTTATTTGCCATGGATGGGAGGAAGATGTCGTTACCAGTTGATGGATCTATCCCCCGACCCTACATAAAAAAGACCCGACTTCTATGGTTTTTAGGCCCCAGGTAAGTAGGTAGGTCATTTTCATTTTGCAATGCATTTGTATCATAGTTTCATGTGCATGTCATGATAGTATAGTTGCATTTTATTTCATTTTCCATATATATTTTACTTTACATATTGTTTTTATTGCATCTATTCATATTTTTTGTGATACATTTGTGTGAATTGAGTGTTCATGGTTACATGTTAGTTAGAAGTTTTTGAAAAATGTAAAAACAATTCTTTTAAGAAATCTTATAGTTGTCAATTTTGAAGTTTTTCTTATATGAAAAAAAGGGTGAGTTCACCACCCTTTGATGCTCTAATGTTTTGTTTAATTGTGTGTAGGCACGGGTCATACTAGGAGATGATAAGGTTATCATGCGTGTTGGACATGGTGTTGGCATTGATGTCAAAGGAGGTCAATATGCTCAATATTGGACATAATGTTATGAAGTTGACATGAATGTCAAAAGAGGGATAATATGGTATTGAGACAGAATTTTGGATATGAAGTATCTTTGATGTTAAAAAGGGGTCATTAACATGGTCTATAACTCTGTCCATGTTGAGAGTTTGATTAATGTCCATGTATTCATATCAGTATTCCAGCAAAAAGTATATTGTTCATTCTTGAAGATATCATGAAAACTACATTGGAATTTTGTCTAGTATTATGCTTCTACTCATGAAAACTACAACGGAATTTTGTCTAGTGTTATTTCTATGTCTTTACCATCTACTGACACAGTGAATACAACTTTGTCACAAATAGTGAATGCATGTGTTAGTGCTATTGTGTTAAGAGAAGCCACAAGGTTTAATACTTCGATCTGTGACAGGATTAATATTTTCCCTCTAGGCCATATCTCAAATTGTGTCTAGGATATTCATTGAAAATCCAATCATAACAAAAAAACTCAAATTGATATCTCAACCTATGATTCCAATAGAATTGGGGACTGATCCATATTATTTTTGGCATGAAATGAGAGCAGAGATATAATAAAGAAATGTACAGAGATATATCATGTATCCAAGAATATAATAGAGATATATCATAGATATAACCATAAACACAGAGATACAGTAATACACAATTTCTATTAATGAGTGAAATGTACAAAACTGTAGAAATACAAAGTGAAAGACTCGCTAGAATGGTGGCAGCTTATCTCTGAGAAGAGATGTGACGGCTACACTCATTCACAAGAAGATGGATTGTTACAATGAGGCTCCAAAGGCCTTTTTAACATAAATAAAATACAAAACCCTAACCCTGAATATGAAAAGACAACAGTTTTGTGAACCCTATTTTGGGTTTGGTGTAACAACTTCCCGGGGGCGTAACTTTGGCATACGTTATCTGTTTGGGGTGCAGGATAGTTCATTGGAAAGGTATCGATGAGGAGATTCATTTTGTGGGCTGAATTAGAGCCTTTATTTATTATTGAGGTGCCCGATCATGAAAAAACCTCGTTTAGTCCCTCAAAATGATCCCAGAAGTTTGGGACAGGAAAAATTGCTAGAAATAGTAAATTGCCAACAAATTGTTTTGAGTCAATTGGAATAGGTGGGTGGCCATAGATATCCACCTTGATCAATCCTCCCTCCTTAGGAATCAATGGTCTCCATTGCGTTGAGTTCTTGGGGGAGAGGGGAAAGATTTTGTTGAATCTGAATCTTGGAGAGTTGTTTACCTTGTTGGACAAGTTGTGTTGCTTAGCTTGTTTAATATCGTCACGAACCTATTGTTGGCAGGGTTGAATCTGTTCAACCAACCTTTTATATCTTGTATTGACTGGGAGGTGTGTAGGTACCATTGTAGGTGAAGAAACAATATCTTCTTTCTCTTCTGCAATTTTCTTTTGTTGGAAAGAAAGGTCCTGGGACAAGGCTGCAGTGGTTGCAGTGTCCTGTTAAATTTTTGAACAGATTGTTAAGAGGATGAATTTTGCAGTATGAGAGATTACCTTGTGGCACTATTTTCGTGGGACAGTAGTTGAAACTACCTCTGGTATCCTATAGAGATGAACCCCCAGAGTAACAATGGCACTACGGGGTTGAGACTCATAACTAGTATGGAGCTTCCACATATATGGTTGGCCCAAAACAACATCACATACATCCAGCGGTGCAACATCACATAATACCTCATTCTTGAAGGGTTGGATGTCATATGAAAATCGACACGGTTGGATGACATGGAGATCTCGTCCCTGGCGAAGCCACACGATGTTGTATGGTTGCGGGTGTGGTGTTGTCGACAATCCCAACTATTTGATGACCTCTGCTAAGATGAGGTTCTTCTGGCTTCCACTATCAACAATAAAATGCAGCGGGGTCCCCTTCACCCACATATGTGAAAGAAAAAGGTGCTCCCCCTCTTCAGGATATGCTCGTTCTTCTGGTTGAATTATTGTGGTCATGATAGTAACAGTGGGGTCTGTGTCGATGATTTGTCTTCTCCCATTATTTTTTGAATCAAATTTTGAATCAAGGTTTGACTCCTTTCCTTTGATCTCGACCACCAATGATTTTTTTGAGCGACATTAATCAGTGTTGTGCCAGTGGATTTTGTGGAAATTGCACCACTTTCTAGTGCCCTTCTTTGTATTTCAGTTACCCTTCTTTTCCTGTGGCTTGGACTGATTTTTTGGAGGCTAGTTGTTAGGGTCATCTTTACCATACTTTGGTTGTTTTGGATTTCCAGACCCAAACTCAAGTTTATTCTGGTGCCTAAATGTTTGCTCAATTTTGACAGCATATCGATAGGCAGCTCCCAGTGATGAGATGTCCAAAGAATCCATTTTGGGTTGGATGTATCTATGCATATCCCCACGGTATTTAAGAACCATATGTCGCTCAAAGTCTTTGATACCCATCTTGGTGCGCAAGGTGTGGAAAGTATTTTTTAACTCTGGCACTATTTGTCCCCTCTCTTGTCGCAGTGTGGTCCATCTCATATATCAGTCGTCATAGTTACCAATAGGGTAATGTTGTTCCTTGACTACATCCACAAACAAATCCCAATTGGTCTCGACCCCATATATTCCAGACTCCTCTGTGGAACTATTCTCCCAGTAAGTTTCCCACCAATGTTTGACATGGGGGAGAGCCTTAAAGACTGCAAAAGTTATATTTTCCCTGTCGGAAAAATTGTGAACAAAGAAATAACCTTCAAGCAAATTTAACCATTTTTCTAGGGCATCCGCATCGATCTGACCTTCAAATACGGGAATATCAAAATTAATTTGTACCTTGAAAGGAGAGGTGCCTCCAAAGTGGCCTATTTATGAATATGCTCATGTTGTTATTGACAGGCGTTGAAGGACGTGGGAAAAATTCTCCATCATTTCGTTCCTCTGTCGCGTGAGAGCTTTCTCAAGCAATAGATTAATGGAATATTATGCTTCGTTGTTTTTATTTTCTTCTACCATGGAGGGTTTCTTAGGTGTGCGAGAGTGATTTTCCTCAAGAGAGAAAAGCTCGGGACCCAACTTGTTATACTAGGACATGCACTGAAAAATGATTAAGAGTAGCCTCCTTTGATACCACTGATCCAGATTATTTTCGACACAAAATGAGAGCAGAGATATAATAAAGAAATGTATAGATATATATTATATATCCAATAATATAAAAGAGATACAATAATACACAATTTCTATTAATGAGCGAAATGTACAAAACTGTAGAAATACAGAGTGAAAGACTCGCTAGAATGGTGGCAACTTATCTATGAGAAGAGATGTGATGGATAGGCTCATTTGCAAGAAGATGGATTGTTACAATGAGGCTCCAAAGGAATTTTAAACATAAATAAAATCCAAAACCCTAACCCTAGAAGATGAAAATCCAACAATTTTGTGGATCCCGTTTTGGGTAGTTTGGTGTATCAACTTCCCGGGGGCATAACTTTGGCATACAATCTTTGTTTGGGGTGCATGATAGCTCATTTGAAAGGTATTGATGAGGAGATTCATTTTGGGGGCTCAATCAAAACCCTATACTATATTTGAGGTGCCCGATCATGAAAAAAACGTTGTTTAGGCCCTCAAAATAGCACCGAAAGTTTGGGACCCGAAAAAGTGCTAAAAATCGTAAATTGCCAACAAACTATTTTGAGCCAGTTGCATGCAGATTTGTAACGACAAAAATCAGAAAGCTAATATTTTTTCAAACACTTATCAACCTAGAGATACCTGTCTTCATAAATTTCATAAATGCATAAAACCCACATTCATAAATTACCATAAGCAGAAATACACATTGCTAAGAAAAATAGCAGCAGAAATAACACAGTGGATAGCAACCCATAACACACAGAAATTTACGCAAATGTCATGGAAAAACCCAATGTGGGGAAACCCAATGATAGAGAGAAAGATCTATTATTTAGCTTCAATAAAGTACATATCAGCAGCAAAATAACATTTCCAGCCAAGGAAAATACCTCACAGCACCAAATCTGTCCCATAGAAATCTGCCTCATTTTCCATGCCAAAACTGTACTGTTGTATAGCCTCCTCTGTAACTCATTTTCTGTGCCCACAGTCAACTATATGGACTATTTTGTACGGCCCAAAAACAACCACAAATTATGAAATCTACCTCGAAAACTATGCCCAAAATACTTCGATTTTTGTTCCAAATCCGTATTGTTGTACAAATTGTACGGAATCGTGCCCTTCGGATCCTGAATTGTATGGACGATATGGATCCCTACAATACGGCCTCCCACAACAAAAAAATATTTCGGCCCAAAACTCACAGAAAAATTTTCTCGGGAATCATGCCCTCTTTGCTGCTCACTTTCTTCTCTAAAGCATACTCAGAAAATCTCTTTCAATCTCCTCCCGATGTCTTCTCAACATTCGACATGTCTTGCACACTACCCAATGCATTCTTTCATAATCTGAAAATGACATTTTCCCCCCAAAGTGTCTTTTCACCTTCCCCAACCCTAGATCCAAAGGCCAAGATTAGATCTTGCCTTTTTCAAGATCAAGGGTCATGATCCATTTCCTCCAAAATGTCTCATTTAAATTAAAGTGATTTTCACTTTATTACATAAGTGCTTTATGAAAATAAATTCACTCTAAAAATAGAAGGTACACTTTATTAAAAAGTCACTTTAATAAAAGAACCACTTAAAACAACTTTATAAAAACTGTTACAAAGTTAAGTGCCTGGTAGTGTAAATATTAAGGTAACATCCGCATACAAGACAAACCATGTGGAGTACCTCCCGAGATAAATAGCTAACATTGCAATAGGTGGGTGGCCACCGATATCCACGTCGATCAATCCTCCCTCATTAGGAAGCAATGGTATCCATTGCGTTGAGTTCCTGGGGGAGAGGGGAAAGTGTTTGCTGAATTTGAATCTTGGTGAGATGCTTGCCTTGCTAGAGAAGTTGTGTTGGTTAGCTATTTGAATACCGTCACAAACCATTTTTTGGTGGGGTTGAATATGTTCAACCAACCTATTGTATCTTGGATTGAATGGGAAGTGTGTAGGTACCATTGTAGGTGAAGAAACAATATCTTATTTATCTTCTGCAATCTGCTTCAGCTGGAAAGAAATGTTTTGGGATAAGGTTGCAGTGATTGCAGTGTCTTTCTGTTCACCTTTTGAATAGATTGTGAAGAGGCTGAATTTTATAGTATGAGATATTACCTTGCCGCACTTTTTTGGTGGGACGGTAGTTGGAACTACCTCGAGTATCCTGTAGAGATGACCCCCCAAAGTAACAATGACACTACGGGGTCGAGACTCATAAAGAGCATGGTGATTCCACATATATGGTTGGCCCAAAATAACATCACATACATTCAGCGGGGAAACATCACATAATACCTCATCCTTGAAGGGTTGGATGCCATATGACAATCGACACTATTGGCTGACACAGAGATCTCGTCCCTGGCGAAGCTGCCCAATCTTGTATGGTTGCAAGTGTGGTGTTGTCGACAATCCCAAATGTTTCACGACCTCTAATGAGATGAGGTTCTTCTGGATTTCTCTATCAACAATAAAATACAACGGGGTCCCCTTCACCCACATATGTGAATGAAAAAGGTGATCACCCTCTTCAAGATCTGTTGGTTTTTCTAGTTGAATTGTTGCGGTCACGACAGTAGCAGTGGGGTCTGTGTCGATGATCTGTCTTCTCCCATTATTTTCTAAATATGATTCTAAATTAGGCTTCAACTCCTTTTCTTTGATCTCGGACACCAATGATTGTTTTGAGCGACATTCATTAGTGTTTTCCCAAGGGATTTTGTGGAAATCGCACCACTTTCCAATGCCCTTCTTTGTCCTTTTGTTACCCTTCTTTTCTTGTGGCTTGGAATGGTTTTTTGGAGGCTTGTTGTTATGGTTGTCTTTACCATACTTTTTTTTTTTTGGATTTGCAGACCCGAACTCCAGTTTGTTATGGTCCCTAAATTTCTTCTCAATTTTGATAGCATATCGATGGGCAGCTCCTAGTGATGAGATGTCTATAAAATCCATTTCGGTTTGGATGTACCTATGCAAATCCCCACGGTATTTCAGAACCAGATGTCACTCAAAGTATTTGATACCCAACTTGGTGTGCAAGATATGGAAAGTATTTGTGAAATTTGGCACTATTTTCCCCCTCTCTTACCGCAGTGTGGTCAATCTCATGTAATGGTCATCATAGTTACCAATAGGGTAATATTGTTCCTTGACCACATTCACAAAATATCCCAAGTGGGCTCAGCCCCATATATTCCAGAATCCTATGTGGAACTTTGCTCCCAGTAAGTTTCCCACCAATGTTTGACATGTGGGAGAGCCTTAAGGAGTGTGAAGGTGATCTTTTCCCTGACGAAAAAATTGTGAACAGAGAAATAACCTTCTAGCATATTTAACCATTTTTCTAGGGCATCGATCTGACCTTCAAATACAGGAATATCAAAATTAACTTGTACTTTGAAAGGAGAGGTGCCTCCAAAGTGATCGCTTGATGAATATGTGTCTGTTGTTATTGATAGGCGTTGAAGGATGTGGGAAAAATTCTCCATCATTTCATCCCTCTGTCGTGTGATAGATTTCTCAAGCAACAGATTAATAGAATCTTTTGCTCTGTCATTTTTATTTTCTTCTTCCATGGAGGGTTTCTTGGGCATGTGAGATCGATTTTCCTCAAGAGAGACAAGTTGGAGACTCAACTTTCTATACTTGGACCCCATTGGGGACATGCACTGAAAAACGATCAAGAGTAACTTGCTCTGATACCATTGATCCTGATTGTTTTTGACACAAAATGAAAGTGGAGATATAATAAAGAAATGTACATAGATATATCATATATCCAATAATATAACAGAGATATATCATAGATATAACCATAAACACATAGATACAATAATACACAATTTCTATTAATGACCGAAATGTACAAAACTATAGAAATACAAAGTGAAAGACTCACTAGAATGGTGAAAGCTTATCTCTGAGAATAGATGTGATGGATAATGTCATTTGAAAGAAGATGGATTTTTACAATGAAGCTCCAAAGGCATTTTTAACATAAAGAAAATCCAAAACTCTAACCCCGGAAGATGAAAATCCAACAGTTTTGTGGACCCCGTTTTGGGTAGTTTGGTGTATCAACTTCCTAGGGGTGTAACTTTGGCATACAATATCCTTTTGGGGCACACGATAGCTTGTTGAAAAGGTATCGATGAGGATATTCATTTTGGGGACTCAATCAAAGCTTAAAACTTTATTTGAGGTGCCCGATCATTAAAAAATGTCATTTAGGCCCTCAAAATGGCCCTGAAAGTTTGGGACCCAAAAAACTACTAAAATTAGTAAATTGCCAACAAACTGTTTTGACCCAATTGGAATAGGTGGGTGGCCATTGATATCCACCTGGATCAGGGACACAAATGGTAGATTCTATAGTATTGTTTAAATCARACGACAAAGATTGCAGTAGAAGCACAATCAAAMAGCCCTAATACTTTTCGTATTCAAAATAACACGATGTATAATTGTCAAGCCAGGACCCGAAGGTGTAATTCAAATCCTCCTTTGTAATTTTCGAGTCCACCATCGATTGGATCAGATGGTCCACAATCATTTCTGGTTTGGTTGGYAGTTGACCAGAGTCAACACAAACTTGGACCTGAAGCTTTTAACCAAATCATTTTATATTATTTTGAGTCCACCGCTGATCAAGATCGAATGACCCTCATTATTTCTCATTATGTTGATTATTGACYAGAGTCAAAATAGACTCGAACGCAAAAATATAATTCAAATACACATGTATATTAGTCTCCCACTCAATCGTTGATTATAACCAAACCGTTGGTTTGGTTAAGTGCTTGGATAAGGTGTGTGGGTGGTTTCCCCCAGTCACAGGTTGAGTTCATATCTAAAGTGGCAATGAGTTAAAGCACCAAATGGGATAAACTCGTGGTCATAGGCCCTAGTCACAATTGTTGGTCACATGGGAAGGAGGTAAGTCCTCGGGGTCTTACACATTGATAAACACATAGCGCCTTCATGATTTGGACCATGGTCCTAGGCTTCAGTCCTATTGGAGATTTGAAGCAAGAGCCACTTCCATGAACAATTGGAGCATGACAAAGCCTATGGTTTGAATGAATTGACAATGACATTCTGATCCTGTAGAGGATTGAAGAAAATTCGAGAACCACTACAGAGAAACCAGAAAAAATTGATTTTGAATGTGACTCATTAGAATTCATTGATTAGATTCGATCATCAATCCAACCAGACTTTACACAATGAATAAAAAAAGAAGAAATTTACTATGAAAATGCACTAGAAGAAAGTTAAAAAAAAAAAACTCAGATCTCGAATCCAGTTAACTCTTCAAGGGATAAGATTTGAACAACTTACAAAGGATTTGAGGTCTTTTAACTTAAACATTTTTTAATAATAAAATGTTAACATTATCATGAAATTAAATGAAGAGGTGCATTGAAAGAGACACATTGTTTCAAATTCATACTTGTTGAGAGTCTATATAAACAAGAAAGTATTGGTCTAATTTAGAAGATCAAAACATAGACAGAGTCCAAGGAAAAGCCTGAAACATTCAAATGAAGTGAGGGTGGAATGGAGGAGCAAGGGAGGATTGGAGTCCTCTATAGGTTGAAGCCTGAAACAGGGAGTTGCAACTTCCACAAGTTGGTGTGCTTGAAAACAAGAGGATTGGAGTCCTCTATAGGTTGGAGCCTGATCTACAGGGAGTTGGTGCTTCCTTAAATTGATGCTTGGAAAACAGGGGATTGGTGTCTCCTTCAGTTAGCACTCAAAAAAAGAGATATTGGTGTCTCTTACAAACTGTAACTTGTAAATGAAACATATTTTTTATGATTGTTACATTTAAAATTCAAAGTTATGTACATTATTGTTGATAAATTGTTGTAAATTAACAAAGAATTAATTTAATTTGAGAAAAATAAGCAATATTGATT
>JASDQU010103238.1:315205-336539 GCA_032191745.1 Picea mariana | reverse complement strand
GCATAAGAAAACAAATGAGAAGGAACAAAAATCAGTTGCTAAACAAATATTCCCTTCACTCCATGAAGACCTCGCAACTATGCAAGTTTGTGCTCATTGAAGATTTTGTTGAATATGTAGATGTTTGCATGTATTTGATGAAGTAGATGCACCAGTAAGATGTCCACACATATCCATTTTCTCTTTTTGTGATGAAGAATATCCAAATGAAGTTTGGATGAAACTTTGAAAACAGTGTGGGTGTTTACGGAAAAACGTTGAAATTTTGTTGATTTTAAAATTCTCATAACTTCACTTCCCAGACCCCGTTTCAGATGATTTGTTTTCTGAAATTGGACAATTTTCCAAGAGGAATTCAAATATCCAATTTTTTTCTACAAATTCTTCTCAGAAAATGTCAGAATTGAATCTAATTTGCGCGGCCCCCTTTTTGGCTCCTGAGATGCATGCATGTGGCTCTTGAGATGCATGCATGGGGCATGCAAAAGTGTTTGCATGTGACTCCTGAGATGCATGCATGTGGATCTTGAGATGCATGCATTGGGCATGCAAAAGTGTCTGCATGTGACTCCTGAGATGTATGAATGATATCTTCCACATGAAATTCAGAAAATAAATCTGAAATGGAGTAGACATCATTTGCAATTAATGGAACAAAAAATTGTGTATACTTGTGTAGAAGAATCTTCATAATAAGAGGCTTGATTTTCTAATGGCTTCTCTTCTGACTTATATTTTCAATCTCTTGCATGCAATCTTCACAATCTTATTTATTCTCAAATAGAACTCCAATCTAGTCCATAGTTCGTTTGGAGTTGAGTCTCATGATTCATCATATACTTGGTGGAGAATTTCAGGAGAAATAGACCATAAGATACATCTTATGGCCATATTTTGTCTATTGAGAAAGTAAATTTTATCATCGATAGAATCAATCTCTACTTCCATTTCCATGGTTATTTGGTATAAGCCTCTACTTCTGAGAAGAAGTAGAATGTTTGGCTTCCACTCCAAATAGTTATACGACGTTAGAATTGCAGACGACGAAAATTCCATTCTTCCTGCGTTCTTTAATATTTAGTTCCCACAAATAAAAATGTTGGTGTGTCTTTTTCCTAGCAACTTGTGGAATTTGATATCATGTAAAGTTTATAAGATACCTACACAGAATATCTAGCTAATAATGAAGCATACACAACATGCAATGGTGTGAAGAGAAAAGACAAAAATGGAGGAAATAATAAAATAATTTATATTAATCGTATTCCACACACAAAGAGTGAATAAATTACAATAGATATAGGCTTCATAAGTAACTAATGCACCATATTAGTGATCTAGAGAGATCTAGACACTCACTTACAGACATTGGAGTGAAACTCCACCTATTCCTAATTCATTGATCCATGCAATCAGTTAACTAAATCACGCGTGTGGAAGAGAAACACATGAAATTGTTGGTGATAAAACTGAGGTTTCCATGCATGAGTGACCTCCACTAGTATAACTGAGTGTAATTGTGTTCTAGGTGGATATCGGTGGCCACCCACCTTTTCCATCTAGCTCAAAACAACTTTCTAGCAATTTTGATGGTGGATATCGGTGGCCACCCACCTTTTCCATCTAGCTCAAAACAACTTTCTAGCAATTTTGATAATTTACTATTTTAGCAGTTTTTCGGGTCCTGAACTTCCGAAGCCGTTTTGAGGCCCTAAACGACATTTTTTGGGGTATGTTGTGGTTGCAAAATTTCACCATCAAATTTTTTGCAACTGTTGTATTCCTCGGATAGATATTTCCAATGGGCTATCATACGCCTAAAACAGAGATCGTATGCAAAAGTTACAACCCCGGGAAGTTGATGTACTGACTTACCCAAACGGGGCCCACATGACTTTTGGTGCTTCATCTCCTAGGGTTAGGTTTTTGGATGTTTAGGAAACTCTTGTTTATTGTAAAAATGCCTTGAGAGCCTCATTGTAATCATCTTCTTGTGAATGAGCGTAGCCGTCACATCTCTTCTCAGAGATAAGCCGCCACCATTCCAGCAAGCTTGTTTCCGCTGCATTTTACAGTTTCCATCTTATTTATTTATTGAATAGAAAACCAATTTTACTATATCTCTATTATTTTGTGTTAAGCACCTGTTAATAATCTGTATTCATTTCGTTTTGCTCATAAAATCCGGATCAAATTGACTCTTAACTGAATAGAAGCGCCCTATGTCGTAGGGAAAATTCTCTAGAAAGAGTATTCTCATCTAAGGAAGCATTCTCAACATTGGACTATCACAATAAGGAAAATAATTCTAGGTGAGTGTGTAATATCTCCAACAACCTAGGGGTAACTAAGGAGATGATGTCTTGAGGCCCACGGGTAGCAAACATGGAATGCCAAGAGCCAAATGACCGACATAGCCCACATTGAGTAGATAAATCCCCTCCTCTCCACCACACATTGCCACTCATCGTCAGCAGCATAGCAGCGTCTGCCACACCAACTTAGTCCACAGAAGACAGCAAGTCTCATTGCATGAGGTAACAAGTCCAGTTTCATGGTAAGTTTCACTTTAATATTTGAAGCATTTGATCATGTTGCAAAGATTCCTTTCTTTATTATGGAATGTTTTCTTGGAAATTATATCTTTTGCCTAATTTCACCTTGGTGGTTGACATGGTATCCTAGTAAGTTGGTCACCCTTAGGAAAAGGGTTTTGTTAGAAAAACAGGACTGCGGAGCAATAAAATAAAACAAATGCGGAAACAAAACACAGAAGATACACAATAAAATAGAGACATAGATTTACGTGGTTCACCTAGTGTGGGCTACGTCCACCAAAGAAATTGCCAGGTCCTTCTTTTATTATTATCCAGCAAATGAAGGGATACAACCTACAGCAAAACCCATTGTAACTTCCTCTTCTTTCTCTCACAGTCTCCTCTCTCAGAATACAATACTCATAATAATGCATAGCCGCAATGCATTTCCCTCATAACAGAGGGTTGCCTTCTAGGGAAAAAAACCATAACATAATTTCTATCATTAGATCTGTGACTTTATAATGAACGGTCTAGATTTACAATGAAATTACAATATACATTTACAAGGCAATTTTTCCTTCGGGGGCTTCACCCCCGAACCCCCCATCTGGGGGGATAGCCCCCCTGGACCCCGCAGAGGGGGTACCCCCCTCTACACTCCCCCACGTGGAAGAGTGTACATACTTCTGGGGTGTAAATTCTTCATGGGGTATAAACATGGTTGAAAGCAAGGACCTCTGAATCAGGAAGATAATCAGGCTCCACAACCAACAATCTCCCACTTGGAGACTGATCTCAACAACTCCATTGTTGTTGTATATGCTGGACTCTGAACTTTCTTGGGCCTGGAAAATTTCTCATCTTCATCGTCATTCTTGAAGACCAATTGAAACTGAGCAGGAACTCAGTTTCTCTCTGGTTACTCCCTTTGTTAACATGTCTGCAAGATTCTCGCTAGTGTGTATCTTTTCCAACTTCAAATGTCCATCTTCCAAAGAAGATCGTAAGAAGTGGTACCTCAACTGTATATGCTTCGTCTTCGAATGGAAGGCTAAGTTCTTTGCAAGATGAATTGCACTCTCACTGTCATAGCACAACCTGCTATTCTCCTGCTTCTTTCCCAATTCCTCCATAAACCTTTGTAACCAAATCATCTCTTTACTAGCCTTTGTAGCAGCAACATACTCTGCCTCTATTGTAGAAAGTGCAACAATGTTTTGCAGTTTCGAAATCCAACTTATTGTTGTTCCACCTATAGTAAAAACATACCTTGTGGTTCTCCTCCTATTGTCTTTATCACCTACCATATTTGAATCAACATATCCCTGTAGAAAAGTTTCTGAACCTCAAAAACATAATGCATGAGTAGCAGTACCTCTCAAATATCTGAGAATCCACTTTACTGCCTCCCAATGTTCTTTACCTGGATTGTTCATATACCTACTCACAACTCCCATTGCATGTGCAATATCTGGTCTTGTGCAAATCATTGCATACATCAAGCTGCCAGTTGTTGATGAATAAGGGACCCTGGACATGTATTCTATCTCCTCCTGTGTCTTGGGACACATTTCCTTAGTTAATTTGAAATGGCTGGCCAAAGGTGTACTAACTGGTTTTTCATTATGCATTCTAAACCCCTCCAACACCTTCTTTGTGTACTCACCCTGAGACAATGTCAATTTGCGATTTTTTCTGTTTCTTGTTATTCTCATGCCAAGGATTTTCTTTACAGCACCCAAATCCTTCATCGCAAATGAATTGGCTAATTTCTTCTTGAGCATATTTATATCCTGCATATTATACCCTGCAACAAGCATGTCATCTACATACAATAGCAAAATAATATAGCTTCCATTTTCTAGCCTTTTAAAATAAACACAGTGATCAGAATGACATCTACTATAACCTTGTTCTATCATAAACCTGTAAAACTTCAAATACCACTGCCTTGGAGCTTGCTTTAGGCCATACAAGCTCTTCTTCAACCTGCATACCAAATTCTCCTTCCCTTTGACCTCATACCCCTGTGGTTTTTGCATATAAATCTCTTCCTCCAAATCCCCATAGAGAAAAGTTGTTTTTACCTCTAACTATTCAAGATGCAAATCTTCTACTGCCACAAGAATTAAAATAGTCCTAATTGAAGTCATTTTAACAACAGGAGAAAATATTTCATCAAAATCTATACCTTTCTTTTGTGAAAACCCCTTTACAACAAGTCTAACCTTGTACCACTTTTCTCCTCCATCTTCTTTCTTCAACTTGTAAACCCATTTATTCTACAATGCTCTTTTTCCCGTAGGAAACTGAACCAAGTCCCAAGTCTAGTTATTTTCCAAGGAATCCATTTCCTCTTTCATGCCTTGCTCCCACTTCTTTTTGGTGTCTACCTGCATTGCCTCTTCATAACATTTTGGTTCACCAGAATCAGTCAACAATAAATAATACAATGAAGGAGAGTATCGTTCAAGGGGTATACTTAACATGGTAGATCTTCTAACAAATCTTGCAGGTGTTTGAGGTACCCGTTTCTCCTGTTGTTGTACATTTTGATTTTCAGGTTCCTTTGGAGTTTCTTTTTCAGTGATCTCATCAAGCACTGTGTATTCTTGATTTTATTCTTCCTGTTTCTTTCCCTGCAACTGATCTTTGTACATGACCTTCTCATTNAGAATCAGTCAACAATAAATAATACAATGAAGGAGAGTATCGTTCAAGGGGTATACTTAACATGGTAGATCTTCTAACAAATCTTGCAGGTGTTTGAGGTACCCGTTTCTCCTGTTGTTGTACATTTTGATTTTCAGGTTCCTTTGGAATTTCTTTTTCAGTGATCTCATCAAGCACTGTGTATTCTTGATTTTATTCTTCCTGTTTCTTTCCCTGCAACTGATCTTTGTACATGACCTTCTCATTGAATATGACATATCTACTCCTAATGATTTTGTTATTTTCATAATTCCATAATCGATAACCAAAATCATTAACCCCGTATCCAATAAAGGTACACTTCTTGGATTTAGACTCAAGCTTTATTCTATTTTCTTTATCAATATGGACAAATGCTTCACAGCCGAAAGTTTTCAAAAAAGAATAGTTTACCTTTTTTTCTGTCCATTCCTCCTCTGGAATTCTACCATCCAAAGAGCTTAAAGGTCCTCTGTTTATTAATTAAACAAAAATATCTACAGCATCTGCCCAAAACTGTAAGGGAAAACCGGCATGCAATCTCATACTCCTTGCACGCTCCATGATTGTCTTGTTCATCCTTTCTAACACATCATTTCTTGTGGTGTTCTTGGAACTATATTCTCTCTACGAATCCCATGGTATGAATAGTAATTATCAAAATCCTTACTAAAATATTCACCTCCATTATCTGATCTGAGACACTTCAAACTTTTTCCTATCTCATTCTCAACTAAAGCTTTCCATTTCTAAAAAGTATCAAAAACATCAAATTTTTATCGAATGCAATAAACCCAAGTTTTTCTAGTTGCATCATCAATAAAAGTAACATAATAACAAGAGCCACCAAGAGATGATACCTGAGTTGGTCCCCATACATATGTATGCACAAGCTCTAACCTTTCATTCTTCTTTTCTTTTCCGACTCTAAGAAATCTGACTCTCTTCTGTTTTCCATAAACACAATGCTCACAGAAGTCCAAAACAATTTGTTTAAGATCTGGCAGAAAATTTCTTTTGTGAAGTATCTGCATACCCTTCTCACTCATGTGTCCCAGCCTATGATGCCACAGTGTTGTATCCACTCATGTAGAAGCTAAAGAGATAGAAGAGTCAATATTACTAGTACATAAATACAATTTACCTACCTTCTCTCCATTTGCTATCACCAATGATCCTTTGATGACCTTCCACGTCTTAACTGTAAATATGGATACACAACCTTCACTTGCCAAATGCCTTGTTGAAATTAGATTTTTCCTTAAATTTGGAACATGTCTTACCTCTTTCAACAACCATTGGTTTCCATTGCGTTGCTTTATTTTTACCTTTCCCATTCCAACAATTTTGCATGGTGCATCATCACCCAAATGAACTTGTCCAAAATCACCTTGAACATAATCTAGAAAAAATTTCCTATGGGGTCTGGCATGAAATGAAGCCCCTGAATCTACTACCCAAGACTTAGAAATATTATCTACAAAAATAATCAAAGCATCTTGTAACACATCACCTGTTACATTTGCTTCCTGATTTCTCTCATGTTGTCCATCTCTCTGTTTCTTTAGAGCTCTATAGTCTTTCTTCAGATGTCCTTTCTTCCCACAATTCCAACACTCTATATTTCCAAGTCTAGATTTGGATCTTCCCTTCCTAGAATTCTCATGGTTCCCTGATCCCTTTCCTTTATCCTTTTGTCTTCCCCTGTTCTCCATGTTCAACACATTACCTGATGTCTCACCTGTGCTTTTCCGTTGCATTTCCTCACTAAGGATAACACCAATAAAATCATCAAATTTTAAAGTATTTGAACCAGAGACAAAGTTACTTACATCCATGACCAAGCCATTCCATCTTTCTGGCAATGAGCAAAAGATTAGAAGAGCCCTAACCTCATCATCAAAATCCACTTTTACAGAACTTAGTTGATTAGTAACCGTATTAAATTCATTTAAATGATCTGCAACAGACCCACCTTATGACATATTCATATTAAATAATCTCTTCATTAGAAATACCTTATTAGACACCGAGGTTTTTTCATACAGTTTAGCCAACGCATCCATCTTATCCTTCGTTGTATTTTCTTTCGAAATATTGAAAGCCATCGACGCTGCCAAGCTCAGCCGTATCGTTCTTAGAGCCTTTCTGTCAAGAATATCCCATTATTCGTCCTTCATGGCCGTCAACATCTTTGCTACTCCGCCCAATGGTAGGAATAGATCCTTCTGATATAAATAATCTTCCATCTGCATCTTCCATAACTGGTAGTTTTGGCCGTTAAATTTCTCGACCCTAAACTTTCCATCTTCCGACATTTCTCCCACTCGAACCAGGAAGCCTCTTTTCCTACGAGTTACCTTTCGCTCTGATACCAATTCTTGGAAAAATAGGACCGCAGAGCAATAAAATAAAAAAAAAGCGGAAACAAAACATAGAAGATACAC
This sequence comes from Picea mariana, assembly GCA_032191745.1. Lineage (NCBI taxonomy): Eukaryota > Viridiplantae > Streptophyta > Pinopsida > Pinales > Pinaceae > Picea > Picea mariana. The sequence goes on along the minus strand of JASDQU010103238.1, from coordinate 328,861 downwards.
AATACAATAGAGACATGGATTTATGTGGTTCACCCAGTGTGGGTTACGTCCACCAAAGAAATTGCCAGGTCCTTCCTTTATTATTATACAGCAAATGAAGGGATACAACCTACAGCAAAGCCCGTTGTAACTTCCTCTTCTTTCTCTCACAGTCTCCTCTCTCATAATACAATACTCGCAATAATGCATAGATGTAATACATTTCCCTCATAACAAAGGGTTGCCTTCTAGGGAAAAAAAACCCTAACATAATTTCTATCGTTAGATCTGCGACCTTATAATGAACGGTCTAGATTTACAATGAAATTACAATATACATTTACAAGGAAATTTTTCCTTCGAGGGATTCGCCCCCGAACCCCCCAGCCGGGGGGATAGCCCCCCCCGGACCCCGTAGAGGGGCTACCCCCCCTCTAGACTCCCCCGCGTGGAAGAGTGTACATACTACTGGGGTGTAAAGTCTTCATGGGGTATAAACACGGCTAAAAGCAAGGACCTCTGAATCAAGAAGATAATCAAGCTCCACATTCAATAGGTTTCTACTGGGAAGTTTCCTCGAAAGTTCATCATATCATTCCCACTCATACTTACCACTTTCCACACTTCTTCCCCTTTGTTTCCTCATCTTTTGGGTTTTCGGGTTCATTGACCCCAATAAGGGTTTGTACCTCATTTCATGGGAAGAAGGGGCTAAAGGCCCAAAGGTGTTTTAGCCAGCACTATAAAAATCAAAATCCATATTCTATCCTTGTAGATGTTCTCCCTTAGATCCTGAGAGCCATGAAACACTTCTCTATAAAAAATAAAGGACTTTCAAAAGAAAATAAATAAAAATTGCCATGCTTGATGAGGGAATGCATTGCAGTGTTCTTTAATTTCCAGTGCACATAACACTCAATGTGTGTTGACTTCAAGTGGCATTGTGGTGCTCTTTTTTTTTCCATTTCACATAGCACTCAATGTTCGGATTTAAAAAAAAACAAAAGGAAAAGGGAAAATAAAGGGATTGGGAAAATGTTGCATTGCAAAAAAAGGGATGCAGCGCACCCTCAACAAAGGAACACATAAATGAGACAATTGATCCCTTGATATATCAAGAACCCCATACCCAAGAGTACCTCCCCAATCCACCTCATACTCATTACATGATCTAAAGAGGGTATTCTTGGGAAACATTCCTTGACTTGGGGATTGGCCTACCCAATAGGGCACCATGATGCCCTTCCCATACCTAAATTTGGAAAAGTTTATAAGGTCTTGAGCATTTGTTTAATTTGAAAGGCGGGGACTTAATGCACTTGTTTGGGTGGTTCTTTTACTAAATGTGGCTTACTTGGCATGATTCATATGACTTGTGTACCCTTGGAGGGCATATTTTCTTTGTCTTTGTAGGAACTTTCCCGGTGAAAATCATTCATAAAGGAACTAAGCTACTTGGACCTTCATAGGGGCATGAAATCCCATTGGATGGATGTTGTGCCCCACACATTGGAGGCCTAGGATGATGTGTGTTTCACCTTGAATGATGTCCTTAGCACATGAATGAGGCTTGGAACCATTAAGAAGATATAACGTCACCCTCATGTGCCCAAGCGTCCCTTTTTTGCAGCACGACGTCACATATTTAGGAGGTCATTTGGTGTATTTTGTGCACTTGGTGGTGTTGTGGGCTTATGACCCCACACTTTTTCTTGATTTTGGGATGACATGGAACCTTATAGCATGAATTCCTACCCTTTGGAGGCTTACCTTCACATGTGCCATCGTGGAGAACAGTTTTATGGGCTTGCATGCCATTATTTTGATATTTGGTAGCCTATGTGGGCAAAAATAACAAATTGTTTTGCTAGTTAAACATTGTAACTTTGGTTTTAACCTAAAAATAAGGATTTAATTGTAAATGTGGACAAATATGATTTGGGTTTTCCTCTATAATTATAGGAAAGTCATTTTCAGTTTGAATAACTCATCACTCAATGGAATACTCTTTGGACTGCAATTTCAACCCTCTTTGATGGTTTGCCATGTCTCTTCTTCTTGTGAAAAGTGTGGTACGATTCGCTTGTTGATGATCTCTACTAGTGCACTATCGTATTGGGAGATTGTGGTGGAGCTTTGCAAGATGTGTCTTGGTTGAGTAGCATTTTCTTCATCCATTTATTGATCTAGTATGTGAATTTTCTACAATTATATGGTAATTTGCTTGGTAACTTTAAGAATTTTTTGGAAAAATCTTAGGAGTAAGATTTTTTACACCCTCCATAGCTCACAATATTTCTTCACCTAGCTAAGAGCACTCAACGTTTGCTTCAATAAGTAGGAGTGTCTACACCCTTGAAGCGAATTTTGGCTAGGGTTTGAGTTCTAGGGAGTAAGAGGGTTTACACCCCTAGAAACCCTAAACCCTAATTTAGCCTTGATTGGTGAGATAATCGATTTAGAAGAAGGAGACGTTTGGGTGCTATAAGTGTTTGTCCATAATCCCTCTTCATTTATTCTATTTGTTTTAACTCTCCCTTCAAGCAAGTGACTCCATAACCCATTTCTATTAAAGGCACTAGTCTCCATTGATGTGGTGAAGTGACAAAGTCTTTTAGCAATTAAATCTCTCTCTCTCTCTCTCTCTCTCTCTCTCTCTCTCTCTCTCTCTCTCTCTCTCTTACTTCATGATAAAAGAAAGTGAATGGTGATTAAATGATTGATGAACTTTGAGTTTAGCTTGTTGTTGTTATAAATTGTTAGCTACAACCATCAGGGCTGCTCCTTTTACTGTTATCTCTCATTTTTTCTCACAATCTAACCATGGAAATCATTGTTTAACTATTGAACATAAAGGTACTTGTCAAGATATTCAATTCGATCCATTCATTTGCTAATTTATATGGTTGAATATTGTTGTTGGTACAATTTAATTGTTGTTGATAACACTTGTTTAGCATCCAATCTAACTGTCCAAATAAATGCAGAAAGGCTTGATCATTGTCTACTAGTTGTTAGCTTTCATTCTATATCATTTATTGCAATTTTTTACGGTGTTTTCACGCAACTGTTACAACTTCATCATTGTTGTTATAAGATTAATTTTTGTTGTGTTTTAGGACAGAAATCATAGCTTTCTAATTCCTTAGTGGTTAGTGGCTTATTTTGTGATATTTGGCTTTGGGTTTTGTGTCCTAACATGTGTTTTGCAAGTGCTTTTCAAGCTATCATCATTTCTTTCCCAAGCCTCTCTTCAAGAAGCCTTAGCCACCTTGTTCAAGTGACCAAAATAGGGGTCTTTTCCACTCTTGTGCTTGCCCCCTTTTATCCCCTTGAAGTCACCCGGGAAGCCTCCATTGTGTTGGACTTGTCCATTACTAAAATGAGGGGGATATTTATTGAGGTGACAGTGATAGGTGTCACCAATTGTGTCACACATTTTTTGTTTGGGTTGGGATTTTCCCTAACTACAATTCATGTGATAACATGTCCAATTGGATCTATAAGAGAAATTGTGTTTTTCCCTTCACATAGTTGTTCATGTTGTAGATGAGCAAGTGGAGATCTACATAACTCATTGTACACTTGATGTGCCTATGTTGAATGACTAACTTAGGATATGTTGTATAGGAAAGTGTTGAAATAATGTAACTGCAACGTGTATTCTTATTATTATTTGATATATTATTCATTGGATCAATCCCCATTGTGGATTGATCATGTCAGCTAGTGTATAAGGACCAAATCCCATTTTGTGGATTGGTCATAATGAAATTGTAAAAGACAAAAGAATAAGTCGTCCCTAGAATATATCAAGAGGCCCTTAAATATAATAAAGGTGGTTATAAGCACCCAGTTTGAGAAGTTGACCCTGCCAATGAAGAGACACTTCACACGTGCCAGATTTGTATAAATAAGGAGGCTAGCGCCTCACTTAGATACACTACTCACTTGCTCATTGAGAGACAAGTTTCAGAACTGCAGTTAGAGAAGAAGGAGAGAGAGTGGCGCATTTTTTGGGAGAGGATCTTCTGTATTAGTTTAAGCTATCTCTTGGCATTGTATTGGCTATCTATAATAAGGAATTTTTGTTGGGTTTTCTTCCCCTAGAGGGTTTCCCAGGATAAATGTTGTGTCTCTTGTGATTGTGTATTTCTCAATGATCTTGTGTTATTCTATTGTTATCTATTGAAATGAAAAGAACTATAATAATGTCTTAAACATTAACATGGTATCAGAGCCAAGCTGAAGAGAGCATCTTTCACAAGAGTGAAAAACGTCACTGTTGTCGTACATGCAAATTAGGGATTTTTGATGGTGAATATTTTCATCCCCAAAACCATTTAGAAAAGTGTGCCCTCCCCCAAGGATTACTTTGGCACTCTCAGCGCACATTTTCAGTGGCTAGATCTCCCAGAGAGTGAAACCCTAGTTTCACAAAGTACCAGAAGTACCAGAAAACCAGTGTACCAGAAGTACCAGAGTACCAGAGGTACCAGAAAACCAGAAGCACCAGTCCAGAAATCCGCAGATCAAGTTTGGAGGAGAAAAATTTGGATTTTCTCAGATCCAAACACACCAGGCTACTCGCCTCAGCCAAGTGCACCTCCTGGTAAGTTCAGAATTGGATTTTGAGCATTTTCATTTTTCATTCATTTTCCTAGCTCCGGGTAAACAATGTCTGCAAGCACTAAGCCTGTTGACAAGCTGGAAGGTGTGGAAAAATTTTGTGCCTGGAAGTATATAATTGGACTCGTTCTTGAAGAGAATGACCTAGCAAAATTCGTCATAGGAGAAATTCTGGAACATGACGATGCTGCAAAAAAAGCCAAGCATCAAAAGGACACAATCAGGGCCAAAAAGAATCATTGCAGATTCAATCAAAGACCACCTGATTCCTTATGTGTCATCAAAGAAGACTCTGAAATAAATGTTTTATGCCTTGACCTGATTGTATGAAGGAAAGAAAATAAACCGGAAGATGAATCTAAGAACTCAACTGAAGAATACAAGGATGCAGAAAGGAGAAACAATTCAGGAATATCTCTCCAGAATCTCATAATTCAAAGAATAGTTAGAAGCGATTGGAGATACCATAGATGAAGAAGAACTCATAATGACGACCCTAAATGGTCTCACAATACCTTGGAATGCATTCATCCAAATGATATGTGCCAAAATGGAGAAACTGAAGTTTGATAGTCTATGGGAAGAATGCATCCAAGAAGAAACAAGAGTAGCTAACCATGAAGCGCTACTAGCAAGAGATGATGATCAAGCCCTAGCTACTCAGACCAAAAGAGGAAGGAAGAAACCCTACTTCCAAAAGGAGACTCATAAAGATCCTCAACCGCCAAACAATTTCAATAATAAAGAATCTCATCCAAGGAGATTTCAGAAGAAAGGACAGTGAAGGGAAAGAGATTACTCATCTGTATAATGCTATCGTTGTGAAAAGATGGGACACATTGCGAAATTATGTCCAACCAGATGAGAAGAATACAAGAGAAAACATAAGAGGCACCATGCCCATGTAGTCGAAGATAAATATCCACCCGTAAAGATGATAAGAGAGAAGATCAAAGACCATGTCTTAATCTCGGCCCTCTCAAGATCTGTAACACCTGGAGAGGACACTTGGCTCATTGATAGTGGTGCATCCAAGCACATGAGAGGACAAAGAAAAATTCTTTCTTGTATCTCAGAAAAGAATTTTTCTCAGAAAGTGACACTTGGAGATGATTACCAATTTCCCATCAAAGGAGTGGGAGAATCAAACCACAAACTGAATTCAGGGAATTCACTAAAAATGAAGGATGTACTATATGTACCAGGTTTGACAAAGAACCTACTCTCCATTTCAGGTTTATAAAAGAAAGGCTTCACAGTTTCCTTTAGAGATGGAGAAGTTCTTATGTGGGCTATAGGAGAAACCTTAAATGAAGCAATCATCATTGGAAGTGAAGAAAATGGCCTGTATAAACTAAAGGGTCGCTCAGAGGCTGCCATGACCCACGCCATTAAAAACAAATGTGAACTTTGGCATATAAAATTAGCTCACATCAACTACAAGGTGCTACCATACATATGCAAAGTGGTCACAGGTTTTCCAGAACTCAAGGTTGACCATGAAGGCCTATGCAATGGATGTGCACAAGGGAAGAACATCAAGAACCCTTTTCCGAAGAGAGACAACAAAGCAAAAGGAGTCCTAGAGATCATTCATTCAGATGTATGTGGCCCAATGCCATCATATTCCATTAGTGGGTATGTATATTATGTATCATTTATTGATGATTATTCTTGTAAGACCTGGATATATTTCTTGAAATCTAAAGATGAAGTGTTCAGCGAGTTCAAGGAATTCAAAGCCTTGATAGAGAATCTTTCTGAAAGAAAGATTAATATACTCAGGTCAGATTATGGAGGAGAATATACCTTAAAAGAGTTTGTGAACTTCTACAAAGATGTTGGGATCAAGAGGGAACTCACTGCTCCCTATAATCCCCAACAAAACGGTGTAGTTGAACTAAAGAATAGAACGATAATGGAAGTTTTGAAGACTATCATCCATGATCAAGATCTTCATATGTACTTATGGGAAGAAGAAGCAATGGTATCTATATATGTGCAGAACTGATTATCCCATAGTGCACTTGGGCTCAAGACCCCGGAAGAGATGTTCACCGGAAAGAAGCCAGAGGTAATCCATCTCAGCACAATGGAAGCAGAATACATTGCTGCATGTTCTGCCAGCTGCAAAGCTATATGGCTTCGAAAGTTGTTGACCGACCTATTTGACTTAGATATGAAAGCAACCATGATCCTATGTGACAACCAGAGCTGCATAAAGATGACAGATAATCATGTATTCCACGATAGGTTGAAGCACATAGAGATCCAATATCATTACATCTATGACATAGTGCAGAGAGGAGCCTTAAAGCTCCAGTACATTAGCATGGATGAACAGGTTGTCGCTGTGTTGACCAAGCCTTTATCTCATGTAAAGTTTGAGCACTTTTGAGATAAGCTTGGTATAGTTTGAAAGGACCTTCCTCGAAAGGGGGAGTAGTTGTTGTGATGAGACATCTCTTGCTTCCAACCTCATTACTCTGACGTAAAGCAAGATGATGTGATGAGACTAGAACTGTGCTTCCGACTTGATAGATGTGACGTAAATCCAGTCTAGTATCCTTCTTCCATCTTAAGTGTTGTGACGTAAAGTAGGATGAGTATCTTTCTTCCAGCTTTATTATTGTGACGTAAAGCAAGACGATGAGATGAGACTAGTATTGTGCTTCCGTCTTGACAATTGTAATGTAAAGCCAGTCTAGTATCTTGCTTCCATCTTAAGTGTTGTGACGTAAAGCAGGACGAGTATCTTGCTTCCAGCTCTATTGTTGTGACGTAAAGCAAGACGATGAGATGAGACTAGTAGTGTGCTTCTGGCTTGACAGATGTGACGTAAAGCTAGTCTAGTATCTTGCTTCCAACATGATGGTTGTGACGTAAATCAAGATGATGTGATGAGATTAGTACTGTGCTTCCATATTGAGAATTTGTGATGTAAAGACAATCTAGTATCTTGCTTCCATCTTGATTGTTGTGACGTAAAGCAAGACGAGTACTGAGCTTTCAACTTAACAGCTGTGACGTAAAGCCAGTCTTGTATTATGATGAGCCAGCCTCGTGCTATGATGATGATGATGTATCAGTTTTATACTAATACATATTGATGCAGATGATGATTGCATTCCTTTGAGAATGACAATGTTGCCGATGAAGAAAACTTCCGATGATTTATATATATGCCAGTCAATGTTCCAAGATGATATTGATGATGTTGTCCTCTCACCCACTTGATGTTCTTGATGATGTTGTCCTCTCTCTCTCTCGCGCATGATGTTGTTGAAGAATACCCTTCTTGTTAAGGGGGAGTGTTGAAATAATGTAACTGCAAAGTGTATTCTTATTATTATTTGATATATTATTCATTGGATCAATCCCCATTGTGGATTGATCATGTCAGCTAATGTATAAGGACCAAATCCCCTTTTGTGGATTGGTCATAATGGAATTGTAAAAGACAAAAGAAGAAGTCGGCCCCAAAATATATCAAGAGGCCCCGAAATATAATAAAGGTGGTTATAACCACCCAGTTTCAGAAGTCGGCCCTGCCAGGGAAGAGACACTTCACACATGCTAGATTTGTATAAATAAGGAGGCTAGCGCCTCGCTTAGATACATGACTCACTTGCTCATTGAGAGGCAAGTTTCGGAACTGCAGTTGGAGAAGAAGGAGAGAGAGTGGCGCATATTTTGGGAGAGGATCTTCTGTATTAGTTTAAGCTATCTCTTGGCATTGTATTGGCTATCTATAATAAGGAAGTTTTGTTGGGTTTTCTTCCCCTAGAGGGTTTCCCAGGATAAATGTTGTGTCTCTTGTGATTGTGTATTTCTCAGTGATCTTATGTTATGCTATTGTTATCTATTGAAATGAAAAGAACTATAATAATGGCTTAAAAATTAACATAAAGGTGCATTGGATCTGGTTGGTAAACACGAATGTGTTCACCCCGAATCCCAACGGTCATAAAGAACACGGAGAAAATTGGTCAGCAAAGAAAAGAGGAGCGGTGGTTTTTTGGTGGTGCAAGCAGGTTTGATAGCGAAAATATCTACAGAAAATAGTGGCAGCAACTATGAGTGGGAATGACAAGAGAGAGCATGTGCCTCCTGACGAGATATCCACATTCGATATCTTCAACTAGTTGAAGGGTCCTCTCGATAGTGCATAGGTTAGAACCCCAGCGAGACATTCCACAAGCACAGACAACAATGTCCTTGATCAAATCGCAAATGTGTCTGTCGTCAATCATCCAACAATACATATGCACTAGCTTGTTGGTGGGATGAGCACGATCACATTGGCGAGCAAATAACTCCCAAGGAAGCAAAAGCATTGTTGAAGAGTAAGCCTTCAAGGTTGTTTCCAAGGCCTTCTAGTGCTCGAGGAATGAGGAAATAAGGCACAAATATGACCTCACAGGTCCCAATGAAGATTTCAAGTATTCCCAACAACAACATGTGAGGATATACAAGGTGCACTAGGGTTTCTATGATGAAGGATTTGATCCAGATGATATTTTCAGGTCATTTTCCTTTTGGATCTCCTCAAATCGATTTTATTTTTCACTAGCGACCATGTAACAAGAACCAAGACAATGATGGTGGTTGGGGTGAACAAAAATGGTGACCACACTCTTACAAATCCTTTGATTAAGATTTGACTTACAAGTTTTGTCGTGTTTTCTACATGGTAGGTAATTCTCGAGTATTGGAAAAGTGATTGGGTTAGTCGTTTATGGAGGATATGGTGTTGCTAGAATGAAAAATCAAAGTGGTAGTAGAAAATACATTGATGTTATTCAAACATTTAGCTTCTTTGTGTGTCACAGAAGGCATTGATATACACAAATATGATGTCCATTTTGTTATGCTATGTGTGTTAAGGATTGATAAATGGATAACGATGCATAGATCTGTTGATGTGTGTGTCACAATGTCAAAAGATTCTCTGGTTGTGAAACTAGTGGTATAAAAATCATTTGGTGTGTTAGAGTTAATGGCTTGTTGAGTGTGTCTAAGTTGAGCATTGGATGGCTTGGTGTGTTTGAGATTAAATGGATAGCTTGCTTGGTGTGTCTGGGCTAAAATGGATGGCTTGCTTGGTGTGTCCCAAGTTGATATCTTGCTTGGTGTGTCCAAGATTAATAGAGGATGTTTTTGTGTGTTTGAGACAAGAACCAAATGACCCCATATATGATGCATCAAAGCTAGGAGGTTTTGTCTCTATGACGAACAAGGTGAGTGAAACTTAACTAGAACATTTGGATTTGCATCCTCGTGCTTGGGCACATACTATCAAATTGGACATTCAATATTGCTTGAGCATGAGGGAAGCGAATGCATGACTATATAGCATAGTTGATTTGAATCCCTGAAATGATCACCTATTGTATTTCCCTAAAGCAAGAGTTTGTTCACCTGTATAAAGAGTTTTTAAACACTTCAAGTGGGCCATATGTCAGTAGAATGTTGTATGGGTGGACCATATGTTGGTTGTGGACTCAGTGTGATGTTATAGGACCATAAACCTGTATAAAAGTTGTTTTGTGTGTCACAACGAGGTAAGGGACATGTGTCATCTGAGAGTGGGTGCATTTGTTGCACTGGTTAGCTCTTGGAATGCTGGTGGAATTGGTTGCACAATCGAGGGGAGTTCACCAATAAGTTGAATGGACCATGTACTTGAAGAATATCATATTAGACCAGTGGTTACAGTGGTTAGGAATCGATGTATTTTGGTAGTGTTGCATTGTTATATTCTTTGTAGTGAAAATCTAGTCGAGGTGGATCGACTACGAGTGAAAGTCGAAGGTCGAAGTGTTCAACCGGGCAAAGTCGAAGTCAAAGTCGAAGTAATTGATAGCAAGTCAAAGAGGTCAACCGACAAGAGGTCATCAGGAGGTCGTGTGGAAACCGATTGAAGACCAAATGAAGGTCGACTGGTAATCCAACTAGTAGTTGATTGTAACAGAATCCCAAGATTCGCGGGATTTGTAGCCAATGATATGTGTGGATCTGTAATCATTTTTGGGCGCCTTTATTTAGGGTTTTTCCTACTGTAAATCCTATAAATAAGGCATGTTGTATTCGTATTAAATTGATGTTCATGCTAATCTTTAACTGTAGATTGTTGGTCATGTAGATGTAATTCGATTGGCTACAGGGTTGTTCTTGTGAAAATAAAAAGGGTATGATGTCGATTGTGTCTTAGGTGTAGACCAAGGTTAGGCATGTAACCTTTTATTCTGAATGAATAAGACAACAAGAGAGCAAGACGTTCAAGGAATGTTGGTTTTCCCATTTGGGTTTCCAGGGTAAAATCTTTGTGTTCTGTATGATTACTTTGTCATTTACTTTCTTGTTTAAATCAGTCTTCCTCTCTTCTATTAGGTTTAGTGTAGAAGCATATTTTCCAAACATGTGATATCAAAGCTTGGTTTGAAAATCTTGGATCTAAGCTAAACCCTAGGTATAGTAAGAGTCGTAAGTCAAATATCTTTAAAAGTTGTGTCGGAAAGAATGGAAAGTAGTTCGAGGATAGAGATCGAAAAATTCAATGGATGAAATTTTGAGCTTTGGAACATTAAAATTGAAGATCTCTTTGTACATCGAGAACAATGGGAAGCAGTCTATCCAAGTACCATTCCAACAGGTATGTCAAGAGAAAAATGGAAGAAAATCGAAAGAAGGGCATGGAGTATGATTCGATTGTGTCTTGCAAATTCGATGTTATTGAATGTCTCAGGTGAAGACTCAGCCAAGAAATTGTGGGACAAGTTTGAAAGCTTGTACCAGTCGAAATATCTTGTAAATAAGTTGTTCCTTAGAAAGAAGCAGTATCTTCTGAGGATGAGTAATGATAGTTTGGTAATGAGAATTTAAATGTGTTTAATTCCATAATAAGTTGGTTATCATCTGTAGATATCAAAATCACTGAGGAGGAGAAAGTATTAGCCTATTATGTTCTTTCACAGACTCCTGGGATAGCTTAATTGTGGCTATAGGGAGTAATTCAACCACATTAGCACTAAAAGACATGGTTGCATCTCTACTGTTAGAATAAATGAGAAGGAAGAACATGGAAGGATCGACCAAAGACATTTTATTGGTGAGAATTCGATCGGTTGATCAGTATAAATTCCAAGTCAAAGGATGGATCTAAATCATATGTTTAGTCAACGAGAAGATGTTGAAAATGCGGTAAATTTGGGCATTATAAAAGGGACTACAAGTCAAAGGAAATGGAAGTCAGTATAGGATCCGATGAGAAGCAGTTGACTGAGAAAGGTTGCTCCAGATAGAGGCGATGTGTATCTGGTGTCAACCATTACACACTCGGATCAAGATGTTTGGTTGATTGACTCGGGAGCATCCTATCATATGACACCACATAGAAAATGGTTCTGTGAATATGAATGATATGAAGGAGGAGATGTGTTCTTGGGGGACGAATCGACAACCCAAATTGTTGGATGGGGAAGAGTATGACTAATACTATAGGATGGAAGGAGTAGAACCCTTCCAGGTGTGCTACATATTCCAGGTTTGGTAAGAAACTTGATATATGTCAGTAAGATGAGTGATGCAAGAGTGCACACTCTATTTCAGAAGGATATGTGCAAAATAGTCATAGGTGCGATGGTATTAATGAAAGGAGTTTGGATTGGAACACTATACAAGTTATTAAGAAATGTTGACTTGAATGGATGCAACAACATCGTTATTTATGAAGTTGACTCAACTTGACTCATCTCAGGCTAAGTCAATTCCAACTGACTCGACAAGTCTTCATCAAATCGACCCAACCATGTTATGGCACAAGAGGAAGGGACACATTGGAGAAAAAGGACTTCAAGCTATGCACAATAGATATATGGTCAAGGATTTTCCTTAATGTACTTTAGAAGTCAATTTTTATGAATATTGTATATATGGAAAACAAAGTTGGACGAGGTTCCCATCTAGAGTGACAAGGGAAAAGGGAATTCTAGAATTGGTTCATAGTGATGTGTTTGGCCCTATAACAGTGCCTTCACTTGGTGGATCCTTGTATTATGTCTCCTTCATAGATGATTTTTCCAAGAAGACAGAGATATATTTCCTGAGGAAGAAATCAAAGGTTTTTGAGAAATTCAAAGAGTTTAAATCTCTTCTAGAAAACCAGACAGATAAGAAGATAAAGGTGTTGAGAACTGATAATGATGATGAATTATGTGGAAAATATTTTGAACAGTTATACGATTAGTGTGGCATAGCATGTCAAAATACCACACCATATACCCCACATCAAAATGAAGTTGTTGAAAGAATGAACAAAACATTGATGGACAAGGCAAGGAGCATGCTCAGTGGTGCTGGACTCAAACAAGAATTCTCAGTAGAGGTAGTCGACACTACAAAATATCTGGTGAGTATGTCTCCTTCGTCGACGCTAGATGACTCGACTCACATGAGGTATGGTCTAGTAAGAATTCTTCGCTTTCACATCTCAAAGTATTTGTTTGTGATGCATTTGTTCATGTTCCCAAGGAAAAGAGGAGAAAAATGGAAAACAAATAAGTAATGAAAAGATATAAGCTATGGGATCCTGCATCAATAAAAACAGTGTACATTCCAGATGTGGTCTTCAGATAAATCAGAGGGAAGTCTGAGTCTGAAGTGGTTCCCTTGAGCGCTCAACCTCGAGTCACTTTTGGTTCCTCAAGTACAAGTCACACCTCTGAGTCAGTTTGCCACATCAGCATCGTACGAGGAAATCGATCGACGTCGGAGGTTTTCCACAAAAGGATATCAACAAAAACATTCATAGCACGTCGTCGATCCCAATCCACCCACTAAGAAGTGACACGATGGGACGTTTTTAGCGCTTGATAAGATTATATTTTGAGATTTTAAGGGATTAATTAATACCAGATCTCGCATTATTTGCGACTTCATGCGCAAATCAAAACAGTCGTTTGAAATTACCGATAGAACACATCACCCTCTGCGCCTCCTCCATCAACCCATGATGAATTTAAGTTGTAGAGATTCAGTGACAGATCA
>JASDQU010103238.1:301962-315185 GCA_032191745.1 Picea mariana | reverse complement strand
CTAGCGACCATGTAACAAGAACCAAGACAATGATGGTGGTTGGGGTGAACAAAAATGGTGACCACACTCTTACAAATCCTTTGATTAAGATTTGACTTACAAGTTTTGTCGTGTTTTCTACATGGTAGGTAATTCTCGAGTATTGGAAAAGTGATTGGGTTAGTCGTTTATGGAGGATATGGTGTTGCTAGAATGAAAAATCAAAGTGGTAGTAGAAAATACATTGATGTTATTCAAACATTTAGCTTCTTTGTGTGTCACAGAAGGCATTGATATACACAAATATGATGTCCATTTTGTTATGCTATGTGTGTTAAGGATTGATAAATGGATAACGATGCATAGATCTGTTGATGTGTGTGTCACAATGTCAAAAGATTCTCTGGTTGTGAAACTAGTGGTATAAAAATCATTTGGTGTGTTAGAGTTAATGGCTTGTTGAGTGTGTCTAAGTTGAGCATTGGATGGCTTGGTGTGTTTGAGATTAAATGGATAGCTTGCTTGGTGTGTCTGGGCTAAAATGGATGGCTTGCTTGGTGTGTCCCAAGTTGATATCTTGCTTGGTGTGTCCAAGATTAATAGAGGATGTTTTTGTGTGTTTGAGACAAGAACCAAATGACCCCATATATGATGCATCAAAGCTAGGAGGTTTTGTCTCTATGACGAACAAGGTGAGTGAAACTTAACTAGAACATTTGGATTTGCATCCTCGTGCTTGGGCACATACTATCAAATTGGACATTCAATATTGCTTGAGCATGAGGGAAGCGAATGCATGACTATATAGCATAGTTGATTTGAATCCCTGAAATGATCACCTATTGTATTTCCCTAAAGCAAGAGTTTGTTCACCTGTATAAAGAGTTTTTAAACACTTCAAGTGGGCCATATGTCAGTAGAATGTTGTATGGGTGGACCATATGTTGGTTGTGGACTCAGTGTGATGTTATAGGACCATAAACCTGTATAAAAGTTGTTTTGTGTGTCACAACGAGGTAAGGGACATGTGTCATCTGAGAGTGGGTGCATTTGTTGCACTGGTTAGCTCTTGGAATGCTGGTGGAATTGGTTGCACAATCGAGGGGAGTTCACCAATAAGTTGAATGGACCATGTACTTGAAGAATATCATATTAGACCAGTGGTTACAGTGGTTAGGAATCGATGTATTTTGGTAGTGTTGCATTGTTATATTCTTTGTAGTGAAAATCTAGTCGAGGTGGATCGACTACGAGTGAAAGTCGAAGGTCGAAGTGTTCAACCGGGCAAAGTCGAAGTCAAAGTCGAAGTAATTGATAGCAAGTCAAAGAGGTCAACCGACAAGAGGTCATCAGGAGGTCGTGTGGAAACCGATTGAAGACCAAATGAAGGTCGACTGGTAATCCAACTAGTAGTTGATTGTAACAGAATCCCAAGATTCGCGGGATTTGTAGCCAATGATATGTGTGGATCTGTAATCATTTTTGGGCGCCTTTATTTAGGGTTTTTCCTACTGTAAATCCTATAAATAAGGCATGTTGTATTCGTATTAAATTGATGTTCATGCTAATCTTTAACTGTAGATTGTTGGTCATGTAGATGTAATTCGATTGGCTACAGGGTTGTTCTTGTGAAAATAAAAAGGGTATGATGTCGATTGTGTCTTAGGTGTAGACCAAGGTTAGGCATGTAACCTTTTATTCTGAATGAATAAGACAACAAGAGAGCAAGACGTTCAAGGAATGTTGGTTTTCCCATTTGGGTTTCCAGGGTAAAATCTTTGTGTTCTGTATGATTACTTTGTCATTTACTTTCTTGTTTAAATCAGTCTTCCTCTCTTCTATTAGGTTTAGTGTAGAAGCATATTTTCCAAACATGTGATATCAAAGCTTGGTTTGAAAATCTTGGATCTAAGCTAAACCCTAGGTATAGTAAGAGTCGTAAGTCAAATATCTTTAAAAGTTGTGTCGGAAAGAATGGAAAGTAGTTCGAGGATAGAGATCGAAAAATTCAATGGATGAAATTTTGAGCTTTGGAACATTAAAATTGAAGATCTCTTTGTACATCGAGAACAATGGGAAGCAGTCTATCCAAGTACCATTCCAACAGGTATGTCAAGAGAAAAATGGAAGAAAATCGAAAGAAGGGCATGGAGTATGATTCGATTGTGTCTTGCAAATTCGATGTTATTGAATGTCTCAGGTGAAGACTCAGCCAAGAAATTGTGGGACAAGTTTGAAAGCTTGTACCAGTCGAAATATCTTGTAAATAAGTTGTTCCTTAGAAAGAAACAGTATCTTCTGAGGATGAGTAATGATAGTTTGGTAATGAGAATTTAAATGTGTTTAATTCCATAATAAGTTGGTTATCATCTGTAGATATCAAAATCACCGAGGAGGAGAAAGTATTAGCCTATTATGTTCTTTCACAGACTCCTGGGATAGCTTAATTGTGGCTATAGGGAGTAATTCAACCACATTAGCACTAAAAGACATGGTTGCATCTCTACTGTTAGAATACATGAGAAGGAAGAACATGGAAGGATCGACCAAAGACATTTTATTGGTGAGAATTCGATCGGTTGATCAGTATAAATTCCAAGTCAAAGGATGGATCTAAATCATATGTTTAGTCAACGAGAAGATGTTGAAAATGCGGTAAATTTGGGCATTATAAAAGGGACTACAAGTCAAAGGAAATGGAAGTCAGTATAGGATCCGATGAGAAGCAGTTGACTGAGAAAGGTTGCTCCAGATAGAGGCGATGTGTATCTGGTGTCAACCATTACACACTCGGATCAAGATGTTTGGTTGATTGACTCGGGAGCATCCTATCATATGACACCACATAGAAAATGGTTCTGTGAATATGAATGATATGAAGGAGGAGATGTGTTCTTGGGGGACGAATCGACAACCCAAATTGTTGGATGGGGAAGAGTATGACTAATACTATAGGATGGAAGGAGTAGAACCCTTCCAGGTGTGCTACATATTCCAGGTTTGGTAAGAAACTTGATATATGTCAGTAAGATGAGTGATGCAAGAGTGCACACTCTATTTCAGAAGGATATGTGCAAAATAGTCATAGGTGCGATGGTATTAATGAAAGGAGTTTGGATTGGAACACTATACAAGTTATTAAGAAATGTTGACTTGAATGGATGCAACAACATCGTTATTTATGAAGTTGACTCAACTTGACTCATCTCAGGCTAAGTCAATTCCAACTGACTCGACAAGTCTTCATCAAATCGACCCAACCATGTTATGGCACAAGAGGAAGGGACACATTGGAGAAAAAGGACTTCAAGCTATGCACAATAGATATATGGTCAAGGATTTTCCTTAATGTACTTTAGAAGTCAATTTTTATGAATATTGTATATATGGAAAACAAAGTTGGACGAGGTTCCCATCTAGAGTGACAAGGGAAAAGGGAATTCTAGAATTGGTTCATAGTGATGTGTTTGGCCCTATAACAGTGCCTTCACTTGGTGGATCCTTGTATTATGTCTCCTTCATAGATGATTTTTCCAAGAAGACAGAGATATATTTCCTGAGGAAGAAATCAAAGGTTTTTGAGAAATTCAAAGAGTTTAAATCTCTTCTAGAAAACCAGACAGATAAGAAGATAAAGGTGTTGAGAACTGATAATGATGATGAATTATGTGGAAAATATTTTGAACAGTTATACGATTAGTGTGGCATAGCATGTCAAAATACCACACCATATACCCCACATCAAAATGAAGTTGTTGAAAGAATGAACAAAACATTGATGGACAAGGCAAGGAGCATGCTCAGTGGTGCTGGACTCAAACAAGAATTCTCAGTAGAGGTAGTCGACACTACAAAATATCTGGTGAGTATGTCTCCTTCGTCGACGCTAGATGACTCGACTCACATGAGGTATGGTCTAGTAAGAATTCTTCGCTTTCACATCTCAAAGTATTTGTTTGTGATGCATTTGTTCATGTTCCCAAGGAAAAGAGGAGAAAAATGGAAAACAAATAAGTAATGAAAAGATATAAGCTATGGGATCCTGCATCAATAAAAACAGTGTACATTCCAGATGTGGTCTTCAGATAAATCAGAGGGAAGTCTGAGTCTGAAGTGGTTCCCTTGAGCGCTCAACCTCGAGTCACTTTTGGTTCCTCAAGTACAAGTCACACCTCTGAGTCAGTTTGCCACATCAGCATCGTACGAGGAAATCGATCGACGTCGGAGGTTTTCCACAAAAGGATATCAACAAAAACATTCATAGCACGTCGTCGATCCCAATCCACCCACTAAGAAGTGACACGATGGGACGTTTTTAGCGCTTGATAAGATTATATTTTGAGATTTTAAGGGATTAATTAATACCAGATCTCGCATTATTTGCGACTTCATGCGCAAATCAAAACAGTCGTTTGAAATTACCGATAGAACACATCACCCTCTGCGCCTCCTCCATCAACCCATGATGAATTTAAGTTGTAGAGATTCAGTGACAGATCAATTTTGAATTCCACTCATCACCCAAATTAAATGGTTGATACGACAAGGTAAGTTCCTCCCCAATTTAAATTCTCTTGAGCCATTGTAAACGAAACCATTTTGCGCGCAAAGGACTTTCAAAGCATCTGGAGGAGCAAGAAGAGAAATTCAAAAGCTTTCGATACCACGTGAGTATCAAACAACCAGGTTTAGCAAACGTTACAGGTATGTACCAGTCTGTGGGTTTTTTATGTTTTCACTTCATATATACATTTTTATCCAGTATTGCTCTGTATGTAGGCCCTAAAGAATTGATTTCGATAGGAACAATGCCTCCAAGAAATCCCACCACTAGGCAATCGTCGAGAGCACCGAAACTAAAAGAACTAGAGGTAGGAGAAGGATCTTCTCCAGGTGCCGCAAAACAATTGGAATTCTCTACAAGGCCGGAACCAGTCATCGAGACATCTACCAAGAAGGCTTTCACTCAACCTCTGGCCTTTGGAGACACAGAGGCAAATATAGGGACCAAGGCGGTACTCCCACATTGGGGAGAACTCTTCAAGAAGATCAGACGTGAAGATTTCCCAGAATGTATCCCGCACAACGACCTCGGATATGAGAAATCTTGACGATGAAGTTTTCCCGAATATCCAAAAATCGTACCTACACATGGTAGCGAGCAGAAATCCAGTGTTCCCTGCATAGAACTCATGAAGTGGCTCATCGACCACATGGACACACAAAAATGTTTGATTAATGACTATAATGGCGAGTGTGTCGGAGTGTTCCTTCCAGTGGATGTCCAAAAATGTTACAAGCTTAGAGACCCGGAGGAGCAACTGAACACTGATTTCATCGTGAAATTATATAAGTACCACGACACAGGTCGGGTAATGGTCTCATGGTGGAGAGAAGATAATAAATACACCAAACAGACTTCTGACTGGTACCAAACGTTCAACCTAAGAGAACCATACATCTTCCTAATGGCTCTTATCTGACGGTTGTATGGGGAGAAAGACTGCTCCAGATTTTCAGAGGCATGGATGCCTCTAGCATATATAGTAGCTATTGGACCAACTTCAACTGGGGAGCCATCATTTCCAAACAGCTAAGCATATGAATACAACAAGCTCAGATGTCGAAAGAAGGGGAGACTCCAGCCTTCTACATGGCATCATACTTGTTGGATGTCATGTGTGCCAGGAACATCTTTGTCGGTATGAATCTGAGTTGGCACGTCGCAGATCTTCCAGTCCATGTATATTTCAGCGTCTTATGGGAGAACATGTACAAAAAATCATATTCCCTCATCTGCAATGAATTCATCGCACGCATTCATTTTATTCTTTTTAAGAAAGATTGTCTGAGACTATCGGTTGAGGCCAAAAAGGTGATATCAAAGGTCGGCCAATGGTATCTAGATGAAAACAATACCTACATTAGGGTATTTGGGGCCACCAAATCACCTCACCTCCTACCTGCACATGTCCCTGACCAGCTTGTAGTGGGGGAGATATGCTACCAAACCATCCTGCAAGGCTACAACACCACTTTGGTCAATGATAATAAAAGGGCATTCATCCCTTATGGTTTCCATGTAGGC
This sequence comes from Picea mariana, assembly GCA_032191745.1. Classification (NCBI taxonomy): domain Eukaryota; kingdom Viridiplantae; phylum Streptophyta; class Pinopsida; order Pinales; family Pinaceae; genus Picea; species Picea mariana. The sequence goes on along the minus strand of JASDQU010103238.1, from coordinate 309,118 downwards.
TTCTACATGGTTAAGGACACCGCTCAGGCCAAGCAAGAAGGACTGAGCCAATTGGAGTTTCGATTCTAGACTGGTTTTGTCCGAAAACATGACCCAAAGGGTCTAGTCTTGAAGAACACCTCGCAAGTGTCGTCCTGGTGGCCTTACGCCCATGATAAATTCGAAGATGAGGTCTTCACCTAAAATGCCCAAGACTGGGACGAAGTGGTGGCAAGGATGGTCGACCCTGATGACTAGGTTCAAAGCCATGAGCCTGGATGAACAAACAATGATCCTAGAATAATCGGCTCAAGGGGCCCTTAGGGCCAGAGAAGAAATGATAGCGGTCGAAGCAAGAGAAGCCCCTCAGGCAACCCCGATTCAAGAAAGAGTTTTGTTATGCCACAGGACGCACAGGAAAGGGGATTTCTCATGTTATAACAAGTGCATCGAGTGATTAATTAGTTGCGAGATGACCAAGACCTATCAAAAACGATAGGATCCCCTGTCGATAACCCAAACAAAATCCATGCGGACCCAAGCGGCCCTGAATTTATAGACATTGATGAAATCATCAGGTTAGACGACCTTGAATTCAAAACACCACCGGTCAGATCACTGACAGGTGTTTTGACTTAGCCAGAGACAGTCATAACATTAGGGAGAACAAGTGCGCCATACCCCATAAGCGAACTGATAAAAATCTATGATGATGATGAGAGCCCGGAGGTATCCCTTGCAACCCATGTAGATATCGAGGAGGAAGAGGAGTCGGAGAAGACATCTTCCCTAGTTCCCAACACTCAAACTCAAGGGCTTCCATAGAGCGAACAAGAATTCAAAAGTGTCCTAGACACTCAGCTTCCCAATGGACCAGAGACTCAAGCGGAAAGACCGAAGGACGATCCAAGGTCGGGTGAATAAAAGAAAGAGGCTCCACAGTAAGAAATCGGCGTCCCGATGGCCAAGGATCAAGTAAGTACCGAGCCTAGCCCCGATGCCTCAATTTCAATCAGTACTCAAACCCTCGATGAGTTACAGACACAAGTTGGGCCTTCAGAACACAGAGAGGAAGTTCAAGAACCTAGTCTTGAACAAGTATATACAATCAAGAGTCTGGGGAATACACTTACCTGAGGAGATCAACAAATCCTCGAGCCCGTGGATGAAGTAGCCGACATACATGCCATAGCTTATGACCCGAAAAGGAAGGCTATCATCTAGAGAACCACGAAGAAGAGGAGGATCACTTTAGATCGCTCCATCCTCATCACTATGGAGGAACATCTGATTAACACAGAGCATGCTAAGACGTCTGAACTCATCGACGCASGGATGGAAATCACAGATGCCACCCTGGAAAGAGCCAAAAGAAATGAAGAGGATTTGTTCGCTGCCTTGAAGGAATTKGAACATTTGCGCCACTTAGAGAAATACTATCAGGAAAMCACAYAGGTCGCAGTGTTCCTAAGGAACGAACTTTATAAGGCCTACAACAAATTTACAGATGAGCGGCACCTATTCACTGTAAGGATATCCGAGCTTCGGGAAGACACCCTCATGGAACTTGCGACGTACAAAGATATGGAGCGGTGGTACGACAAAGTGTAGCAAACTGTKGAGAGAGTCGACTACATCGGTGAAGTCCAACAGGGCCGAGATGCAGAAGAACATGGCATTCAGGTGTTAAAAGAAAGAAGCCTTGATCACATAAGAAAATCGGTCGAGTATTGGGAAAAAATGGCTCGGGAACCTCACCGAGAAATCCAAGAGAAATGGGCCAAGTGCGAGAAAAATTGGATCAATATTAATCGGATGATGAAAGACATTGGACTCCCCGAGTTTGGCACACCCAATGACTTTGTCAACTTGCACGACATAGTCAAGTCACACACTGAACAAGAATCATCATGGGCCAAAGAAATAGCAAAGGTGGCAGACATGGTGCCAGGTCAGGTGCGACAATTTATGGAACACTCGATCAAAGCTCGGGCTATGCTGTAATAGTTAAGTGTTAGTATAGTCAAGTATCGGGCACATGTGGTAGAGATAAGAGAGATTCACTCAGCCTCGATGGAACAACATAGATTCCCATACATCAACACCTGCGAGGATCTGTTCATCAAGTGGTCAGAGTACGAGAAGAGTCACCCTCTTAAGTGATATCTTGAGATGACTCTTAAAAGAACTGATAGAAGAGAACGCCATGTGGCGAATTTTGTTTTACTTAGCTGCACCTTAGTTGTTATTTTTAGTTAATTTTATGTTATAAATCAAAGCATCGACCGGTTAGTTAAGGGTCAATGGTTGTTGCAAAAAACTCTCATTTTTTGTTTTGTTAAGAACTATTTTGGAGCTACCTTGAATAGAGAAGTCATTTTGGGACCAGAGACAAAAGTTATGTTTTCATCAAATGCATGTATGATTGGATGTGGAGAAGAATTATTTCTTATTTTGTCTCATGAATGGATGCAGTAACGAGTAAGAGCTATTAAATCTGTTGATAAGTTATCTGATGCAATGTTTTACAGTTATTTCTTTAATGATGAAGATTAATCGTTGTTTTATTATGTGATTGATAATTAGAGTTGAGTGAATTATTTTACTTGCCATTTTTTATCACATGCATGTTTTATTCTGATAAATTGTATCTCAATCAGTAATTGGAATACCCGCATGGTTAACGTATTAGTACTAGGCATGTGGTAGACGATCATTGTTTGCATGCTAGAGTGTAAGGGTTATCCCAAGCTCAGCCCCTTCTCTAGTAGTTAAGTTTGTTCCCATTTTGTTTCCTAGTCGGTTTATACTGGCCCTATCATATATCAGTCCCACCTAAGAGAAAATAAAAAAAGAGAACGTCTGAACCGAAGGAGAAATCCTTCACAAGAAAATATAAATCCCATCGATTAGTTTTGGTTGGATTGCAAAATCTGGAGAACCATTCCACTATTAAACGTTGCAGAGTCTAATTGAGCCTCTGTGGTGGGTTTGGTTCCTATTGTTGAGTTAAAGGGATATAATACCCATCAACAGAATTGGTGCTAGAAGGAGGGCCTAAAGAATGAATGGTCGAATACATATTTCACATAATATTTCAAACAGTCTGTAGATTCAAAATAGCGCACATGCATGGCTAGTCATTCCCAAGACATCCCACACACATTGAGTACTCCTGAAATGAGTAACTCACCCCAACACGAGGAAGAATGTTTGTACCCGGACATACCTTATTCTCTCCCTCATGAGGAATTGAATCAATTCAAAAGAATCACAAGAGCATACGCACGATAGATCAGTGCGTTGTCCTTAGCTCCAATACTTCCTTGAGGAAAACAAATAAGAAAACTAGTGGTCGATATCCCCGACTAGGTTTTTGTGCACACAGAAGAATACCTAATAAATTTCTCCCTCACCGAAATCAAACATCTGCTTAATCTAATTCCTGAAACACCAGCCGGTAACATCTCTGAGCCAGACGATTTTTCGAAAGAAGAAGTGTTTAACTCAGAACGCTCAGGATCTGAAGATATGGAAGATCATAATGACCATGACTAAGAGAGGGGAAACCCACCGCAAAACAATCAACCTTGGTTGGCCAGAGATGCTTTCACTACTACATATGGGCGGATTATTCCACGAAAATTTTCCACGCTTCAACTAGTTTCAGATTTTTTTTAAACAGGGCGGGATTTTCGTTGATATTGCCACAAAATTTCGTCGTAATATCGACGAAAATCTTATTTAAATCTAGTCAGGATTTTCATCGCTATAGCGACTAACTTTCGTGGCAATAGCGACGCAAATTTTTCCTATCTCATTGGTCGGTGTTAAGGGCTAGTTGACTATTTTATCTATATATACGTGACTTTAAGAGACTTTGCAACACAATTGCTATATTTGAGACATTGTTCTTGGCTTTTATTTGAGTTGTTTATTTTTTCCGTCACCCACCGGTTGAACAAATTCAATTCTCGATCTACATAGCTCGGATTTTGAACTTGCAAGGTTAGTATGTTATTTTTTATTGATGTACTCATTTAACTTGTAAAATTTTTTTCAAATGTCCAAATTTCATTTAGCTTGTTTTTTTCTTGATAATATATTATAATATGTGTAGTACCATATTTCATGTCTTTCGTTTTTGGATCTAGTTAGTATATTCTATGGAAAAGGGTCTATGGATTCCATAATATTCTAGGTTTATGGAATCCATGTACCCTTTTCCCTTCAATTGTATCTATAATCTCTCTCTCTTTTCATTGATAAAGATATGGAATTGCTCTTGAAACTCAACCCTGGTCGGTGAAATAATAGTAATTGATTATCATTTTCTTCTCTCTTTTAATTTTTAAGACCTGACAAAAAAACACCAACAAATCTTGATTAAAGCTTTGATACCACTTGTTACATCCCTAGTACCCAAAAGGGATCACACTTGCATAAATTGAAAATAATATAATAGTGACAAGAATGGTTGGGATACTTGCACACCTAATGGTTGGCAGCTAGCACTTACTAATTCAATTAAATGAAGGAAGAAATCTCCATGAATAAAATATTGAAGTTGATTGTTATATTGATAAATGATAAGTTATGGTATATATAAGATAGGGAGGAAATTCGTGTTTATAACAACAAGGGTAATAGTTGCAATTAATATATTGTAACATTTCCCTTTTCTGCATAAATTCTTTGCTATCTTCAATATTTCCCTCTTCCACATATAAATTAAGAGAAATAGTAATAACATTTCCCTCTCCCACATAAATTCTTTGCTATCCTCAACATATTGTAATAAATAATGGGTAGGTTGGCATTAGTGACAAGATAGCCTGTTGGTATTACATACAATTATTAATGTATGAGAGATCATCCATTATTTAAGCATGCAAAACAAAACCCAAGACTAAATATTGTGGTTGACATGATCAGGTTTGTACATTTTGCAAAACAAAGTATGAGAATTTCCATTATTTAAGAATGAAAAACAAAACCCGAGGCTAAACGTTGTGGTTGACGTGATCGGGTGTGTACATATGGATGACGGAGAAAGTGCTATATTCCCTGCTTTAGCAGGGACTAATAAGATACATAAACACTAACCCTAAACTTATGTTAGGTATATATGTCGTCATTATATAAAGAAAACATTTGTACACATATGACCTTATTATAAAGATGTTATCTATGTCGTCATTATGTTGATCCTCTACACATATGATCACCTTATTATAAAGATGTATGTCACTGCAAATAAACATATCGTAATCGAAAGGAGTAGCCAAAATATAAAAAATTGACAACTTAATGTTTGGTATGGTGTAGGTAAGACATTTACTTTTCAGGACAAGGATTTGTCACAATGAATGAAAATGACAGGAAGCTTGCTCGGTTAAGAGCGACATTAGAGGCGAGGGGCGATGGAAAATTTTATTGCCCTTGCTATGATTGCAGAGGCTTGCAAAATAGAAGACTTTTAATAACAACAGCTCAAAAACATTGTACGGAGAAGGGGCACGCCGAAGGGGGTTATGAATATCATCCCTTGGTAAGAGGATTCAATATTTAATGTATTATATGTAATAATCAATATGTCATGAATTTTAGTAATATTTCTTATCGGGATTTTTATATTTTCTATACGCACTAACTTTTCGATGTTGTTTTTAAATATATAGATGATGCCCCCAAAGTGTCGACCTCCAGAGAGTTATTTTCCAAGTACTAGCAGAAATACTACTTTACATGGAGATGAACTTTGAGATCAGAATATTGAAACTGTTGATCAAGTTATTAATGATGATATGGATGGAGATAACGTTAGTGATTCAAATTAGGAAGATGAGATACATAGATTGATCCAAGACACATTTTTTCCAATGGATGAGGATAACCAGGATGATAGTCATGATGTTGATCCTCTACTCGACAAGTCACGTCAACCTCTTTATGAAGGCTCAACAACAAATATTTTATATGTTATAGTGTTGTTGGTGAACCTAAAGGTTTTGAATGGTTTATCAAACACATGTCTCACATAGATACTAAGGTATTTAATTTGTTAATTATTTATGCCTGCATGTTCACAAATACATAAAAGGTTCATTTTTCCCTATATTGCTATTGTTTTCTAATTTGTAAATTAGTATATTGGATGATATATTGATGATGAATATTGTTTACATTGACTTATTGTTTAGAATTTTGTAGATTGTTAGGTGATGTTCTATTACCGCCGTCGAATATTTTTCCACGCACATATCGAGAAATATCTGTGATTATGAAAGAAATTGGAATGGGCTATCAGGCTATTGATGCATGTCCTAATGATCATATCATATATTATGGACAATATGTATTATAAAATGAATGCCCACAATGTCAAATAAGTAGATATTGAACCGATAAAGCGTCAAAGAAGGTGTCTCGAAAAGTTCTTTGTTATATCCCGATAATTCCACGTTTCCAGTGGTTGTTCAAGTGCCAAAGTATAGCACAGTTTATGGATTTCCATGCAAAGAACAGAAGTCGATATGATGTTCTTCGAATTCCTGCAGATGGTTCTGCATTGAACTACATCGAAGAAAAGTGGCCAATTTTTAAAGAAGAACCTCATTATGTTAGACTTTCGTTGGCAGCTAATGGTGTCAATCCATTTCGAGAGCTTCATTCTACGTACTCAGTGTGGCCTGTTTTTGTTATAAACAATAACCTTCCTCCTTGGATGTCGATCAAGAGAGAGCACACAATGTTGGCAATGATTGTTCCAGGTTTTTAATTATCTTTTATTTGCTTTAAAGCATGACAAAATATTTCATTTTTTTGTTTCATGCATGGTAATTATTTCTTTTATATATCACGACATCTAGATAAGTATAATTAATCATGCAGTAGGTTGAACCAATCAGGTAGGTACCAGGTTAAAGATATGAACGCATATATTGAGCCTCTCATCGATGAGTTGTTGAAGTTATGGTTTGGCATCACTATGTATGACATCTCTAGACCAATAGGGCAAAGACGATTTCAATTCCATGGAATACTATCATGGACAATTCATGATGCTCTCGAGTTAACACATTTTGTGGTATATTGTTACTTTATTTTTGTGATTTAATATTATATATCTTTTTTTTTTAAATCATGCATTATTTTAAATTGTAACTCTAATTTG
>JASDQU010103238.1:280110-293358 GCA_032191745.1 Picea mariana | reverse complement strand
AAATTGACATAATTTCCCAAACTAATGATCCATTATTGAACTTCAACAAAAGATCCTCATCCACATGCCTGACAAATTAAGAACAACACTTTGCATAAAATATGGACTAACATACCTCATGGTGATGATGGTTTACCATCTCCCATACTTTGGGTTGCTTGAATGTGATGAGCCTTGGTTGACCTATAGTTGTAAAGGTGAATGAGGAGGGTTTTGGGGCTACCATCTGTGGACATGCTAATCATCATCATGGTCGGGATCATGTTCTCCATTGTGGGCCACAAGACATGATCTCCTTTAGTTACCCCTAGGCATGGGGGGGTAACATCTGGCTCCAACATAGGTACATGTGCTCATTGTAGAGCGCATGAGAACCTCAGCATCTTTGGTTGTCCAAGACCTACAATCTTGCACCCAATTCAACCAACAACACCCTTTAGAAGTATCCTCTAGTAGATGCAATCCATCGACTGCCAATGATAAATCTAAAACCATGCTAGAAAGAAAAATTGTACTTATCTACAAAACGATAAAGAAAAAGTATTCAATGATTAAATGCAATTTCCTAGCATGTATTCATTATATGAGAATGCAACATATATACAAATGAAATGTGAGTTGTTAATGCCTACCTAACCTACACTAATCAAATGTTAGTTTAAATGTTAGGTATAATCATATGACCAGTGAAACCATTTGATCGTTGTATCAAAATTCCTACCCTTGCACTTCATCATAAACCAAAACAAGTATAATTCAATCACAAAGAAGTTATGAGTTGAGATATACATCATACCGTCACTACTCATAAAATTCAACTCATGGTGGGAGGGAGGGACAAATTCATGCAAGGAGGCATCACCACAACCCTACTCTATCCATCCCATGACAAGGCCAAAATAATCGAACGAAGGAAAATCCTCATCCTCAACTACAAAGCTAWCACCCTAATATCAAGAATAAGGGATGATAAGGGACCTAAGTAAAACTTTGAGGTTGGMATTGGGAAAGGAGAGTGCAACGTAAGGGATGAAACCATGCCTAGAGAAAAAAMAATTCTCCCAACCTAAATCTTGTTGTTTTTGTGTGTGACACTGAAGAGGCCTACAACAAACCAAAGGTTGAAAACAAATCAGTCCTACAAGAAAATAATTATCACGAGGAAAACTCCCAACCACKCCTATAGCGGAACAACATACTAAAAAATMGAAAGGTTGGAAACTCTCATCACAAAATCATGCTCTAGGAAAATCATATCCTTACCCTCATTAATGCCATAGCACAACAGTGGTTGAAAACCCCCATTCATAGAATAAATCCAAGTGCTCAAATGAGTATGTATTATACCTTCCAGGATATGACTGGAAATCATTATAAGGATTATGCATTGAGTCATCCATGGGTGACTGGAACAAATTTGTAGTCATGTCTCCTTCATGGTTCCAAGATTTTGAATCAATAGAAATCATATATGGTTATTGTAAAGGTAACAATTGAAAATGACCTTCAATGCCATAAATGGGATCTATGTTAAGACCATAACAAATCACATCCCATTTAATCACATCATCACTTTCGTTATAACATGAAGGGTCCAATGCATCCAAGGGTTTCTCTAGCACATCTTCACTTTCCCATTCATGAAATGCATCAACGTGGAAAATTGGAAAGGAGTGTAACTTACCACGTTCTTTTCTTCTTGTGCGGGAGGAATGGTGGCTTGGATGACTTCATCAATTGGAGGATAAAATACCGACACTTTGTCTTCATGAGGAGCCTCTTCATGGATTAGATCTCCAACAATGTGTGTTTCTTCAAAGTGYTCTCCTTCAACATATTCACAAGGAAACTCGTGTTCTTCTTGGTAATCTTCCTYGTGACTCACCTCTTCAGGATCTCGTTATTCAATAAAGTCTTCATTGTCTTCAATAGAATCATGAGGTGATTCTTTCTCCTCTTCAAGGGGTTGGTAACCCTCTTCATAAGCTTCTTCCTTGGGTTATTTCCTTGGAKATGTGAAATCTTCTTCATCCAAGGTATGCTCAAGACATGGAGGTTCTTGACGGATAAATTMTTCATCGCTTGCTTGTTTGTTTGGAGGTGGAACTTCATCAAGATTTKCATATTATGAATCATCCCATTCTTCTCCCTTCACATTCAATTCCAATATATTGGATAAAACCCAAGGTTGATCATACTTCTCTCGTATGCTGGCACATAGTGTTTTTACTTGGAAGTATGCCTTAGCAAGCTCGTCCTCTACTGAGACTTCGAAACATTGCACATACCTCTCAATTATTAGGTCATTCTCTTTTTGTCTTTGAGCATAGAGGTCAATTACTAGATATACATTTTCACAACGATCAACCAATTGCTTGAAAAAAATTTGATCTTCTTTAATGCTTTCCTTCAACCTTTGGGAGAAGTCTTCACATTGTTCTTCACAAATTTCTTCATCATTTTCAAAGTTTTCCTCTTTTTGAATGGATACCTTGAGTTCTTCAATAGTATCTTCCATTCTTTGACCCCTCGGGCCTCAGTCTTCCAGAAATTTCATGACAAAATTTGTGAGGGAGGATACACTTTTTGGTTTGAGGTGATGCTTAAGCCACATCTGTATCCTCATTTGTATGTTGTACAAAGACAATCGTAGTCACACATCTTCGTATATCATCTTTACTATTTTTGTGTACTTTATAAATTTTGCAACATATGTGATGGCTAAGGACAGATCATTGTCATATTCCGGACAACCCTCGGACCATTATGGGAGAATACTATTCGGGTATTGAGGAAGTCTATCAATATGAATGCATGGGTAAATTTCATGAAAATCCCATGGTGTCATGATTACATCACTTGAGAGAGTACAATATCATGAAGTTGAGAATAGGATAACACCTTGGAATACACCGGTGGAGTCACCAGATGACCCCCCTTGGATCATAAAAGGAAGGTGAGGGAACCACCCTCAGTGGAGTCTCCAAGTAAACTTGTCATTTAGGAGAATGACTCAATCCTCCCCTATAATAGTGCCAAAATATTATCGCAATATTTGTACTTATGCAAATGCCAATACAAGAATCCCAAATTTTGTGTAACTATGGAAGAACCTACCATAGTCACCTTAGTAGGGACTTCCCTTGTTTTAGTGATGGAAGATATCCAACACTAGGGATACTTCCATGGTGACCTCAAGGGATCAAATAGAAAGTACAGTAGCGAACCCTACCTCCCCCCTATCTTGATCACCGAATGGTTGGTCTAGGTCAAAAAAAAGAAGAGGTTTGAAGATGATTTGGTACATGCCCAAAACAAGAACACTTTATAGTGTATATATATATATATATCCAAGCTCAAGTATGCAATAAACACCTATTTTACTATTTTAGACATCGGACAAGTTAGATTGCTATAATTGTTGCAAATTGCAGAAGTATGTTGGAGATATTACACACTCACCTAGGCAATTATTTTCCCAAAGTTGATATTCCAATATTTAGAATGTTTCCTTAGATGAGAATATTCTTTCTATAGAATATTCCCCTACAAAATAGGGAACTTCTCTTCAATTCAAATTCATTTACACTCAATTAGACTAGTGGAAGTCATTCATGCATGGAAACCTTGGTTTTATCACCAACAGTTGCATGTGTTTCTCTCACCTCCACACATGTGACTTAGTTAACTAATGATTGCATAGATCAATTAACTAGGACTAGGTGGTAGATTACTTTGATTTATGTCAGTGAATGTCTAGATCTCTCTGGATCACTACTATGGCATTAGTTACTCACATAGCCTATATCTATTGTAAATTATTCACTCTTTGAGTGTGGAATACATATAATAGAAATTATTTTCATTCTTTTCTCCAATTTTTGTCTTCTCTCTTTATCCACCATTGCAAGTTGTGTGTGCTTCATTGTTAGCTATATCTTTTGTGCAAGTATCTCAGAAATTCTACATGGTATCAAAGCCATATGCCGCTAGCAAGTATCTTCACCAACACTCTTTTGCAGGTACCAAAGACAGAACAATTCAGTTAGGAAGGATAGAATGTTTTTTTCACCGGAAATTCTTCTTACGTCGCACAATTATTTGGAGTGGAAGCTAAAGATTCTACTTCTTCTTAAAATTACATGCTTATACCAAATAAAAATGGCAATGGAAGTAGATCTTGATTCCACCGATGAGAAAAATGACTTTCTCAATAGACAAGATATGGCCATAGGATGTATTTGATTGGCTATTTTTCCTTAAATTTATCATCAAGTAGATGATGAATCACAAGACTCAACTCCAGACAAATTATGGACCAGATTGAAGGTACTATTTGGGAATAAGGAATATTTCATGTAGAAGGTTGACAATATAGATCCAGTAAAAAATCCACTGGAAGATCAATCCTCTTAGTTTGAAGAGCCTTCTACATAGGTATTTGCCTAACTTTTTGTTCTATTCATTGAAGATGATGTCTACTCCATTTCATGTCTATTAAATATTTTTTGAATCACATATGGAAGATATCATCCATGCATATCGGGAGCCACATGCAGACACTTTTTCATGTGCCATTCATGCATCCCAGGAGCCACATGCAGAGACTCCCATGCATGCATCTCAAGAGCAAAAAAGGGGGCCATGCACATTAGATTCAATTATGACATTTTCTGAGCATAGTTTGTAGAAAAAATTGGATATTTGAATTCCTCTCAGAAAATTTTCCAATTTAAAAAAAAAAAATTGTCTGAAACAGAATCCGAGAAGTGAATTTATGAGTATTTTAAAATCAATAAATTTTCAGCATTTTTCCGAAAATAGCCATACGATTTTCAAAGTTCCATCCAAACTTTATTTGTATCTTCCTCTTTACAATAAGATAAAATGGATATGTTTGAACATCTCTCTGGTGTATCTACTTCATCAAATCCATGCAGACATCTACATCTTCAACAAAATCTTCATCGAGCTTAAACTTGCACATTTGCAAGTTCTCGTTGGAGTGAAGGACACAGTTGCTTAGAAACTGCCTTCTTTTTAATGTTTTGATGCATTGTACTTTNNNNGGGGGGGGGGGGGCGGGTCCCATGAGGTTTTCCCTCTTTCTTCTCTTTTTCAATGCTTTATTTGTAGATGCATTGTACAATAGATACCTAACATGGCCTTGGTTGTCGGGACTCATTCATCATTTACACCCTAGTAGTTTTTAGGGGGGGTGTTGGAGATATTACACACTCACCTAGGTAATTATTTTCCTAAAGTTGATATTCCAATATTGAGAATGATTCCTTAGATGAGATCACTCTCTCTGTAGAATATTCCCCTACAAAATAGGGTGCTTCTCTTCAATTCAGAGTTAGTTATACTAGTGGAAGTCACTCATGCATGGAAACCTCGGTTGTATATCCAGCAGTTGCATGTGTTTCTCTCACTTCCACACGTGTGATTTAGTTAACTAATGATTTGATGGATTAGTTAACTAGGACTAGGTGGGAGATTACTTCAGTTTTTGTTAGTGAGTGTCTAGATCTCTTTAGATCACTACTATGTCACATAAGTTACTCATATAACCTATATCTATTGTAAATTATTCACTCTTTGAGTGTGGAATACAAATAATAGAAATTATTTTCATTCTTTTCTCCAATTTTTTTCTTCTCTCTTCATCCAACATTGCAAGCTATGTGTGCTTCATTGTTAGCTAGATATCATGTGCAAGTATCTCATAAACTACACACAATAAACTAGTCTTATAACATCAAAAGGTAATTTGTAACTACAGAAACAACAAGTGCTCAGAAATGCCACAATTGACCATGAAAATTAAGCATGCAACCAATACAATACTATCCAATTTTTAGAGGCAATTTTTTAATGAGTTAGGCCACCTTTATATGAGTGTATGCAACAAATTAAAGTGATTTAGATGGTTGTAATAAACCTTTTATAACAAGAAGAAGAAATTTAGTGAGTTTGCAAGTGTTAGTGTTAGTGTAGTTAGTAGAAAGCTTAATAAATTTGAGAGAGTGAGTTCATCAATCAATTCACTGTGAGAATTCTTTAAGACTAGTGCCTTTAAGGGTTATGAAGTCTTATCAATTACAGCTAAGCTTGAGAGTTGGCCTACTTGAAACCAAGAGGTAGGATCTAAACCCCAAGGTGCAAGCACATTTGGGACTTAGGTATTAGATCTTGATGAAAAGAACTTCTAGTGTGCAAGCACATTTGGGCCCTTGAAGTTGTTCCTCCCTTCTTGTAGCTTCAACTAGGTCAAAGGTCAAGAGTCTAGGGCTAAAATCATAAAGTGCTAGTACTTTAGGGATTTAGGGTTCTAACCCTAGAAAGGACAATTAACCAAATTTTTGGACAAATACAACCTTGTGAGAGGAAGAAGCACTTATGTTCCTCTCTTAGGGTTNAAGGGGGGGGGTGAATCAGCAATAGAACAATATAATCCTTTTAACATAGTATGTAAATGCTATTTATCTTTATGATCAATGTAACATTATCATCCAATAAGTGCAGAGTAAATAAACCATAAACAATGAACAATCACACACATTCACAATACACCAGTATTTTTACGTTGAAACCCAATGCGAGAGAAAACCACGAAAAGTTTTTTCTTATATGTCTTTAAGAATTACATTCATTGGAAGTACCAACTTCCTTTTCTCTCCAGCTGCAACTGGAAGGAGGCTCTGACCCCCTATATTTTCAAGCTACAACCTAAAGGAAGCTCCAACTCCCCAATTTTCTGGCTACAACCAAAAGGAGGATACAACCCCCTATGTTCTTCGGCTACAACCACCTATCCTTGACCCATCCTGCAGCCCTGAAATATAAGTAAGATGATCAAACCACTGTCACTGTGAGATATACTGTTGTAAACCTGTACCAATCTAAGTCAACAACATGTAACCAACTTGTGCCATTGTCATGTAACCAACATGTAACTATACTCAGCCTATACTAATCAAAATACAATAGGTACATGACCTATATGTGATGCATCACGCATATGTACGCGCTCTGTCTGTACTGTAGCTCACGTATGTACGCATCTTGTCTATACTGCAACATGTGTATGCCTTCTAAAAGCTAGGGTTTTTCACTTTTGTTGAAAATCAGACACTCTACTCCTTCTTTTCAACTCAACCTGCAACCTATCACTGTTTCTCGTGCATACATCCTCATACATATCCCTTAACCAAGTGTATCTATATCTCTCTAGTCATGCACCATACAAGTATAATAACCCTCACATGGACTAGACGTCAAACCCTTTCTGATATACAACCTCTCAATACATCAACCACTTCAAAAATACAAGCTCTCAACCATGTACAACAAAAAACCCTTAACCATATGCCAAGAAATACAAGATGTGCCTCAACACTAACAAGATGTATCAATGATAAATATTGATTATACTAGTATTGTGTTTTTGTAGATCTGACTTATACAGAAAGTCTCATGTAGACAATAATCTCTCTAGGTAAAATCCTCAAACCCCCATAATCATTTATCATGTAAACAACAAAATCCAACTACTCATAGAAATAATAAATACCTTTTGAACCAATAGATAGATCTGGAGTACCTGATCATTGTATACCTTCCTGGGAGCTTGTTTTCAGACTCTAGAGACTTGGCATCTTTATCTCCTCAAGTTTTTATGGCTTTACCCTCATGTATACACCCTATTATACTATTATCCCACGTACGTATGCACCCTATTATACTGTTAGCCCGCATACATCTCAGAAACTAGGGTTTTTTTTCAGTATTTTTGAAACTATGAAACTTTTCCATCAACCCTTCGTGCTACCTCAAACTTGTGCAACTTTAGATGTGTCAATGAGTACCTGCATAAAACCTTACACAATAATACATATTCACTGTACTCAATAGGTTCTAATAGGAGAGCCTTGCTCTCTTATTTATACTTCCATGTAGCTTCCTCAAGGGGTTACCTTTTAATAAACTTAACCCAAATTCCTTCTTTTAGGGATAACCCACTTCTAACCACTTGTCCACTTCTAACCCACTTTACTACAAAAAGCAAATTCTTCACTTTTAGTTGCAACTAATTTATTTTTAATTATTTTATTGTTTGCAACAAATTAACCCATGATTAACTCCTAGTTTCACTCACTTGACTAGTCAACTGATTCTAGGAGATTGTAGAATAATTTTGACTTCTTTGACTTCTAGATAACTCATGAGGGTTATCCAACTTCACAAGGCCATAACTCTCTAACCGTGAGGAGTTATGTGGTGTTCCACATATCACTGGAAATGGCATGAAATGTATTATCCATCTAGAATAGTTTTACCTACAAATATACTAACCTTCGTACCATTATACATAAAACAAACTTAGATCCCTTAACTATATTGTTGGGCTACCGGACTTGCTTCAAGGGTTGACATCAATGACAACCGACCCAATTAATCAACAACAATAAAATATCAATTTCACCATAAACATTAATTACATGAACAATAATTGCATAAATTTTACTTATTGTTAGCCCTTGACCAAGTTTTGGAGAACCTTGATCATGTTTGACTATTTTTTGGACTTCGACGGGCTGGTCAAAGGCTGAGCATAAGGTGAAGTGGAGATCATGGGATCTCGCCCCCTTTTTAGGGATTTTKGGGTTTAGGGTTTTATGTAACAGGTATGGGATGTCGGCCCATGGGTTTACCCATGMTTTGGCCCCTTTTGTAATGTATAAATAGAAAGTTAGGTGATGTAAGTAGTGGTGCTAAGGGTGATATCATGCTAAGTGCAAGCAATGTACTAGTAGTGAATGTTTGTGACTTAGTGCGGAGCTAGAAGCTTTGTGCATACTATGTGTTAAGACTTGCAGAGCTAAGTGCAAGTAATTGTAAGAAGGCTTTGTGTTGTGCCCTAACTCAGGGAAGGAGGATCTGGCGAGGTGCGCGCAGATCTCATGTCCTATGCGGAGTGGGTCTTGTGGCTCTATGCATTGGACGAAGTTAATAAAGAGAAGAAGAGTTGGTGGATGTAGCCCAACGTTGGGGGTGAACCACATATATCCTATGTTGTGGTTGCTTTTTGCATTATGGTTGTTATATGAGTTATTCTTAGTGTAGCAATATATGTTAGATGCATCTGATATAGTATCTTAGTGCTTAGTGATGTGAATGAATGATAGATATGATATATTTATATATGCTAAGTACTTGGATGTGTTAGATCTTGTTGAATACTGCGTTGTTCTGTAATTAGGGTTTTCTCCTGCGAAGTGGATAAGATTTAAATATTAATGAATGTTAAATGCTAAGTGTTTTGTAAGTATTGTGATAACAGATCTATGTCCCAGCTAGGTTGTAGACACTTGAGTTCTGCAACCACCCCTGTCTCTACTTCATGTGAGACTTCATCTACTTCGCAGGTGTTTCCTAAAGGGTCGGTAGTTAAAGTTTTGTTGGTGCATTGTTGAAGTGTTGAACCCTGGGTCTGCCCCTGTGCCAACAATTCACTCTGTGACGAGCTTAGAATAGATGGAAGAACACCCAGTGGAGAGTCAAGTGGGAAACTTGGTTGAAGCCATTCATCATCTCCAACAAAGAGTCACAAAACTTGAGTTACAAGTAGTACCAAGCACTCCGCAGGAAGTGCAAGAGAAAAGGGAAGAAACTGCCCAGAGTGCAGTCCAGAGAATCAAGGCATTGGCCTTAAAATGCAAACAGCTCAGCAGTAAAAGTGTGTATACCTATGAGTGCCTTGCAGAGGACCCTAAACTAAGGACACTAGAGTCACAGGTCCAGGAGGCAAAGCAGCAAGCAACAATAGTGCAAGCGCAGTTGAAGCCAATGTCAATGGTCGAGAGGATGAAAAGAGCCCAGGAATAGTGCACGGTTCAACAGTAGGTCCATGTCATCCAGAGTAATGTCATGGAAGTGACTCAGAAGCTCCAGCGAGTGTAGGATGAAGATTGCACATGTTTTGAGGAAATTGAAGGACAAGGTACAAAACTGGAACAAGTGGTCACCACAGTAGAACAGTACTAAGAAGGACCTGTGACCGAGAAGGTTCTTCAGGAGTTCAATGAGCAGGAGACTTTGGCAAAGTAGCAAGTCAAAGAAACTTGAGCCAAGCTTAAGGCCTTTGAGGCAAAGTTACCCAGATCAGAGTGACTCAGGATGAGTCACAAGTGAGTGTTGGGGGCATGTTGGCCCTTGACCAAGTTTTGGAGAACCTTGATCATGTTTGACCATTTTTGGGACTTCGACAGGCTAGTCGAAAGAGGAGTGCAAGGTGAAGTGGAGATCGTGGGATCTCACCCCCTTTAGGGATTTTTGGGTTTAGGGTTTTATGTAACAGCTATGGGATGTCGTCCCATGGGTTTACCCATGATTTGGCCCCTTTTGTAATGTATAAATAGAAAGTTAGGCAATATAAGTAGTGGTGCTAAGGGTGATATCATGCTAAGTGCAAGCAATGTAGTAGTAGTGAATGTTTGTGGATTAGTGTGGAGCTAGGCTTTGTGCATACTATGTGTTAAGACTTGCAGAGCTAAGTGAAAGTGATTGTAAGAAGCTGGTGTGTAGACTGTGTAAGAATCCTTTGTGCTGTGACATAACTTAGGGAAGGAGGATCTGGCGAGGTGCATGTAGATATCCTGTCCTATCTGGAGTCATTCTTGTGGCTAGGACGAAGTTAATAAAGAGAATAAGAGTTGGTGGACGTAGCCCCACATTGGGGGTGAACCACGTATATCCTATGTTGTGGTTGCTTTGTGCATTATGGTTGTTATATGAGTTATGCTTAGTGTAGCAATATGTGTTATATGAATCTGATATAGTAGCTTAGTTCTTAGTGATGTGAATGAATGCTAGATATGATCTATTTATATATTCTAAGTGCTTGGATGTTTTAGATCTTGTTGAATACTGCATTGTTATGTAATTAGGGTTTTCTCCTGCGAAGTGGATAAGAGTTAAATATTAAGGAATGTTAACTACTAAGTGCTCTGTAAGTATTGTGATCACAGATATGTGTCCCATATAGGTTGTAGACACTTGAGTCCTACAACCACCCCTGCCTCTACCTCAGGTGAGACTTCATCTGCTTCGCAGGTGTTGCCGAAAGGGTCGGTAGTTAGGGTTTTGTTGGTGCCTTGTTGAAGCGTTGAACCCTAGGTCTGCCCTTGTGCCAACACTTAATTCATCCAAGAAACCAAGAGAATCTAACCCTAATTCCATAAATATCCATAAAAAATCAACAAATCGATCCACAAGATATTATTCCAAGCCAATTGCATGAGAGAGAGAGCTAGTAACCCTCAGAGGGAAAACATTTCAGATGTGTTACCCACAAATGGTGGGTGAAATATGATACAAAAAATGAAAGTGAGGGTATCCTTCATATATGAGGCTACCCTAATACATTTATTCACACAAAATGTCAACAACAAATTAGAAGTGGGGCCAACCCCTAATTTAACCCTTTACAAAATGCTAAAGAGAAAAATAAATCAAAATATCCCATATGTGTGAGAATTCAAGGGTAGGTAGGGTGACGTCAAGCCCCCAAAGGATAAGGTAAGGCCTCCAAAGGCCACATCGCATCCTCCAAGGTGAAGAATATGTGAAGTGAGGTGTCTGCTCACCCAAGGTTATTTCAATTCATCTCTAATACCCATCCATCTATCAGACCCTAAGGATGTCAACCCAAGAAGGTGACGTTAAGGTCAAGAGGGTGACATAAAGGGCACAATTTTTTTCATCCAAGGAGAGGAAGGTTGCATCTTGTCTCTTAATAATGTATGATTCCTTTTTGTTGCAATGTCTTGCATCATATGTGTAAATAGGCCCTGCGGTAATCTTCCCATCATGTGCAGCTTCCAGCCCATCAATATGCCATAATGACTAAAACTGCTCAAACCAAGGCCCATATGTCCATCATCCAAGGTTATGAGGGTGTGAGAGATAACACATTAGGTGGTGAGTCATCGGATGACCCACTACTCTCCATCACATGTGCCCAAGTCCTACAAAAAAGGCACAATGTCATGGTACATGCCCAAGACGTCCCTCAAAGAACCACGTTAGGGCCATCCAAAAAAAATCAAAGTATAAAACATGGTTAGACAAAGTTCATAAGAAACATTAGTCCTCAAAACATGCAAAGTAAGCTACAACTTAAGATATAAACCATGTAAGACAATTCACCTTAGTATCCCCTTCAAGCATTACACCAGCCCATTACCCCATGTGAGTTACCAGGTTTAAGTATGGGAGGGCCTTCATCCAACCCTATTAGGTGTGCCACCTAGACAAGAAATAAAATAACCCAGGTAGAGGGATAGGTCCCGAGAGTGACAAAGGAAAGTAAAAACCCTTCAAGAGTAAGTGTGATAGTGATATGGTTTTAGGACTTACTTCATTTCTAATGGTGTCATTGAATCCATTTCTATGATTGTCTTTGTGGAGGATGTGCTTGCTCTTGAGTTAACCCATATTTATGTGTTGTTTTTTCCAATCCCCTTTATTTTAATTCTTCTAAGTCATGCTTTATTATATATTTGCAAGTCCCCTTTGTAAGGTTTCAAGCCACTAGCATTGCATTTTTGGACCAGGGTGAGCACTGAAAGAGTAGAGCTCAAGTTTGCATTGGATTTTGTTAGTCCTATTTGCTATCATTCCTTCCTTTCTTTAGCATCAGTTTCTTGTTCTTTTCATAGCAGTTGCAAAACAACCTCTTGGGCCTTCATCCCCTCTTCTCATGAGATAATAGACCATGACCCATTGTCGAATTTTAGTACACTATGAGAGGATTCAGGATGGAAAGTGTTAAGTATGGAGGGGAATGAAACATTACCCTTGAGAGGGCCCCCCAATAGTACCCCTTTTCTCTATGTCGTGACAACATGGGACTAGGGCATAAAACTTGACCACCAAGGTGAAACAAGGAAACTGACACAATTTCCCAAACTAGTGATCCATTATCCAACTTCAACCAAATATCCTCATCCACATGCCAGAAAAATAAACACTTTGCATAAAATAAGGACTAAAATACCTCATGGTGATGATGGCTTACCATCTACCATACGCTAGGTTGCTTGAATGTGATGAGCCTTGTTTGACCTGTAGTTGTAAAGGTGAATGACGGGGTTTGTTGAGCTGCCATCTGTGGACACATTGATCATCATCATGGTCAAGATCATGTCTCGTGGCCCACAATGGAGAACATGATCTTGACCA